>JABXWE010001294.1:0-48572 GCA_014611495.1 Limonius californicus | reverse complement strand
GGGTCCAAAAACGTCGTGTCTGTTACATCTTGTGAGAAGGGGGAAACCATTTCGATCATCGTATGCTTCAATGCCGAAGGTACCTACATACCTCCAACATGTGTCTTTAAGGGGAAGAACAAGAAGCCCGAATACGAAGATGGAATGCCGCCTGGGTCCCTCGTCATTATGTCGCAGAAATCGGCATACGTTAACAGCGATATTTTTTTTAATTGGCTGCAAGAACAGTTTATTCCGCGTAAACCTGCAGGAAAGGTACTACTTTTATTAGATGGACACTCCTCACATTGTAGCAACGTTGAAATGCTCGAATATGCAGCTGAGAATGAAGTCATTCTGTTTTGTTTGCCAAGTCATAGCACTCAGTTTTTGCAGCCCTTGGATAGAGGCTTTTTCAAAGCCTTCAAAGCATTTTATTACGATGCTGCCAATTTATTTTTACGAACAAATCCCGGAAGACGACTTAACAGGCTCCAGTTCGGACAGTTACTTGCCACTGCTTGGGAAAAATCGGCAACGATAAAAAATGCAGTGTCCTCGTTTAAAGCAACAGGCATTGTCCCGTTCGATCCATCGATCATTCCTGATTATGCTTACCTAACAGATCTTCAGACACATGCAAACGCCCCAGTTGGCGTTGTTAGGGATACGTCAAATTCTCCAGAACCTGGTTGTTCACATTGGCCTGAAACAGACCCCTCACCAAATGAAGCTGCACTCGACATCAGTACTCGGCACAGGTCAGTTTCACCTCAGCCTATTCGTTTCACTTCGCCTGGAAAAGACCCTACTCCTGGTAAAATGCTTGACCAAATAACTCCTGTGCCCATTGCCAAGGCAGTCGAAACTGTACGGAAACGGAGCAGACAACTTGCTTCTGTTTTAACAGACTATGACAACATCTCAGAAAAGAGACAAAAGTTGGCGGTGAAAGAAAAAAAGGCTAGAAAACCAAAACCCAGTGAAGCAAAAGCAAAAGCCACAACAAAAACTGTAAGACAACCTGCAAAGAAGAAGTGCTTTCCAGAATCATCTAGTGATGAAAAGGAAAACTTGAGTGTTGTCTACGATGATTCGTCAAGTTTTGAAGATGAATCGGATGTTTGTGTAGGATGTGGTGAGAACTACAACCAAACGAAGAAAAAGGATGATTGGATCCAATGCACAACATGCAGCCGATGGATGCACGAAGGTTGCACGAAGTTCGTGGACGCCTGTGAATATTGCGGGAAAAAGGCAAAGAAGTAGGCAGCTTTCGTTTTTGTACCTACAAGAATAATGTTTTTTTCTCAGAATTCATCTTTTATTACTTTTTCAAATAAATAATGTACGTTGAATGTATGAATATAGTTTAATGAAATACCTACTGAAAACGTTTTAAACATTATTTTCCGCTATTATTGCACGAAATAATGAATGCGTCATCTCACCTAACACACTGCGTCATCTCCCCCACACACTTAGGTGAGATGACGCAACATCAAGAAAAAAAAACATTTTTTTTTCTTGACACGTTTACCAGTCGAACGCTTTTTGAAGTATACAATCGTAAGCTAATACATCACCCCCTCGTGACATATTTTTATTTCTGTTAATTTCTGCACCGTACTGGTTTTACACCAAATTCAAAAAAAGTGCGCCATCTCTCCTAGGTTTACCCTACAATGTCCATAATTTGATTCACATCGCAGACGATGTAGACTGTAGAGCATTTCCGATGTTCTTTGAATAGTATCAGCTGTTTCCAATTTGAAAATTTTTTCGGTTATATTCTAAAATATGTAAGATCTAGCAAAAACCCACTGCAACAGATTATTCGAAGATTATCAGAACAATCTATTATTTCTTTTAAACATCTTCATGTAACTCTTAACCCTAAAATTAATACGGAAGAAAAGACTTTTGATATTTTTAACTTATCTCTAAAAAATAGTCGAGATTCATACTGCCTTTTAAAGAATTCAAATTACTAACGTAGCTGATGAAGTTAATTTGCTACATGGGTTTGTTTTTCATACATTCAAAGACTTTTACACGTATCCGTCTCCATCCAGCAATTTTGGTATTTATCAGTTTAATAAGACACCTCAGCTAGATCGCGTAAATTGTACTGACATTAAATCAAAGTGCCTGGTTTTTCCTTCAGAAGATTTCTTACTCTGTATTGAACTTAATCATTGTGGATCATAATAATTCGTCGAAATTAATATAGATAGTAAATAGGCAGTTATAAATTTTCTGTTTATAAAATTACACACCGAGTCAAACGTCATAAATAAAGAGAACTTTAAGAAGTAATAGCTGTACAGTAGGAAGTACGTTTGTTGAAATGTTAGCTGCAATATTTAATATACACTTTTTAATGGTATTTCTGTTATAGTTGCCATGGAGAAAAGTTGGGATGTTATTTTCTGGACAACCCAGAAAGCTGTCAATTATGTACCTTCGTCGTGGGCAGACGCTGAAAAATACGCTTCCAGGGGCGAAAAACAAAGTGACATAGAAAGCATAATTGATGGTGCAGTATCGGACAGTGGGTCGTCGTATTCTCAGTTGAGCAAAAGATCTTTTGGTTATTTAGAAGCGATCGGCGAATCAAGTGATGATGAGATAAACGCAAACAGGTGGAAACGACAGCGTCCAGAATTTACACCTTTAAATGGTAATTGCTAATCAGAAGAATGTGTGAAAATAATTAATTATAAGCTTTTTTTATATTTAGATGTGGGATCTGTGCTCAGTCGAACTTCACAAATTTTAAATAACCAATCCATGTTAGACTTGGAAAATCTAGAATTAACTGTATGTTGACAGTGCAAGATTACCAAATTTCTTTGTTAAACACAGATAATAATTTGTTCTTTGAATACTTAAATTTTGAAAAGGAGGCAAAATATAGCTCATAGTGTAATAATATTTCTTTTTATTTTAAGTCATAGTACTACAACGGCAATCGTGGATAATACACCACAGGCATCAGGTTCAGTCGATAGCGAACAATCAATTCCTTTATTAAGTGGTAAGTAGTATGTTGGTTTTGCCTATTTACTTTTAATCATTTTACAATGTGTATTCATACGTTTTGTTTTCAGAATCTGAAAAATATTTGGTAAAAGTTATATCTGGATTAGTATAAGAAGTGAAAGATTTGAAAAAGCAGGTTCACAATTTAGAAAATCGTATAATTCTGAATAACAGAAGTAGTAGTATAGATGCAGGCTTTGACGCCAACAGAGGAATCACCAGCGAAATCATGAACATGATTCTTGCAAGTACAACTACTGATTTGGAGAAACTGGAATCAACAATAAGTAACTCAGAAGAAGCATACACTTTATTGGTATACGTTTTTACTCTAACTTTTTTTCTATTAATTAACAAAAATTACATTTCAGATAGATATCTTGTGCTTAGTTGGTGGCACTGATTATAAAGAATCAATATATGCTTGCATGAAGAAGATACTAAACGCAGACGTGGCCAACGGGTATTCTACATATGGAAAATTACGAGGGGGGCAAAAGAAAAGCAAGCTTTTCTTCATTAAAACTTTGCGAGGCATTAAAAAGTAGTTTTTGTTTTTCTTTTTTTTTTGAATTGTTACTGTTTTTCTCTAATAATTTGTCACGTGCCGTATCTTTTTTTGTTAAAAGCACTCTTTATAAACAGTGCTTATTTTCGTTAATAGTTTTCGAAAACTTATACAATTTTAAGCAATAAAGATAGTTTTCTAATATTAAAAAAAAACCTGTGTTAAAACTTTGATGGTTTCCACATTCAGACATGGACGCACAACGAAGCAAAATAATAGAATTATATAAACTAAATAACAATTTACAAAATAACAAAATATTTATAATAACTTATTACTATGATATCCGAACAAACCAACATCTATTCCATTGAAGACAAAAAGGGCTTTTTGTCTTCAATGTAATAACTTTTCTCACAGTTTGCTCGATTTTAATTTGTTTAATTTTAATACAACATCTATTCACTACAGTCTACTGGAACCTCTATAAATATAAATACTAAAGAGATAGAACAATTTATAGGAATGTTAATTTTTATGGGGGTAATAGAATTTCCATCTTATACGGATTATTGGAGTCAGCGCTATTGCTACGTTAGAATTGCCGATATAATGAGCCTTAAAAGGTTTCAAAAACTACGACACTTTGTACACTTCGCAGACAATCAAGCAAATGAAGGATCTACCGATCGACTCTGTAAAATTCGCCCAGTACTAAATAGTATTCGCCATCAATGCAGACAACTAGGTGAAGAATCTCACCATTCCATTGACGAAATGATGGTTCCGTACAAAGGTACGAGAGCAGGAAATTTACGCCAATATATACAAAATAAACCCCATAAATGGGGCTACAAGATATTTGTACGTTGTGGCGTATCGGGAGTAGTATATGATTTTTTACTATACACTGGCACAGGAATGGCTACTGACTTGAACGAAGAAGAACAAAAATTCGGTGTTGGTGGTCAAGTGGTTATTCTTCTTTGCAAAACTATACTTTCAACTATACAAGCAAAAGTCTTCTTTGATAACTTTTTTTGTTCGTTCGACCTTATTGTCTATTTAAAGAAGGTAAAGAACATTGACTCACTTGGTACTTTGCGAAAAAATCGAATAAAAAATTTCCCACTTGAAGATGATCGTGAGTTACAGAAAAGAGGAAGGGGAAGCTACGATTTTCGTTATGATGAAGCTAATCAAGTTATGGTTATAAAATGGGTGGATAACAAAGTTGTCACTTTGGCAAGCTCTTTTGTAGGAGTGGAACCACTGGGTTTTGCGAGGAGATGGAATGCAACCAAGAAGAGGAAGGGAAACGTAAATTGCCCTAAAATCGTTGAGCATTACAACAAACACATGGGTGGTGTCGATTTAGCGGGTATGTTGATAGAGCTTTATAGAACCCCACTAAAATCCAGAAGATGGTATCTTAGAATTTTTGGATACATGATAGATCTTGCTGTCGTAAACGCATGGTTGCTGTATAGAAGAGAAAGTGGAAACAATATGCCAAGACTAAAAGTGTTCCGTACCATGATAGCAGAAACTCTTCCAGCACAAAATAAAACCAACAGTGGTAGACCATCTGTTACAGATATGGTTCCGACAAAGACGAAAGCTGTTATTCCTAGACCAATGCAAGACGTAAGATATGATGAAAGTGGGCACTGGCTACTATACAGAAAAAGGACGCTGTCGACATTGCAAAAATGGTTATTGCACAGTGCATTGTCAAAAATGCATTTTGGTGCTATGCTTTGTACCTAAACGTAGTAACTGTTTTGGTATCATTTCATAACAAATAAAATATTCCAGTGTTAATAATTTTGATCATCTTATGTTCGCAATGTTGCGTCCAGGCAGCATGTAGTTTTCTGAGAAATAATTTGAAAAAAAAAATATTTTTTGTTGCATGATTTTCAGAACACTACTTTTAGTTGTAAGTTAACTTGTTATATGTTATTAAATGTATTCTTGATACTTTGTCAAATAAATGATTAATGACTAACTTTTAGTCTGACAAATATAACACAGTTGTGGCGCCCCAGCGGTCCGCGCCCTAATGTCCACGCGCCTTAACGGTCCGCGCCCTAATGTCCACGCGCCTTAAGGGTCCGCGCCCTAATGTCCACGCGCCATAATGGCGGCGTCCAAACGACCACGCCCGAATGTTCGGCTTCGAAGATAATTAATAGCTATGTGCACATTTATGCGCGTTCACTTTCAATTTTTGTATAACTAGAATAAATAGAACGAGAATCCATCTAAAAGCTGGATTGTCATCGAACACATAATAGATATTCCCCTTCCTCAACAAAGAGGCTTGCGTTTACACATGCAACTTGTGCAAAGAGGTATACATCATTGTAAGACAAAAGCAAGCGTGTACAAAAAAGCTAAATAACAATTTTTTGAATTTACATTAGTTTTATTTTTAGAATCAAGTGGCTCCTAAAGGTACCTACATCGGTTGAAATATTTTATATAACGAAGGATGATTTTCAGCAACATCATGCTCGAAAAACAAAGTTTATCTTATGTAGCTGGGTACATTTTAAAAAAGCATAAAACATTTGAAAAATATAATATTTACAATTTAAATTTAATAGAAAAGGATATCCATTCAGAAGAATATATCTTAATACAAGAAAAGCAATATATTTTTAATAAAAATAAATTAATTTATGTAGGTAAAAACCTATTAGAAAATTTATATAATTGTTATAAATTAATATTGTATATATTACATAGATTTTTAGAAGAAAAACGTTTAGGGAAAAGATATTAAATACAATTAATAAATATGTACCATTTAACTTTAAAATCTGTGAACATAGCAACAATATTGAAACAAAAATTAAGAAACATTTAATTACAATTAATAATAATTATGTAATACAAATTAATACAGTAAAACCTCTCTTACCGGGCACCTCCTATTAATGGACACCTCTCAATACCGGACACTTTTTTAGGAACTTTTCTAACATATAGGAGAATTAACGTAAAACGACCTCCTAACAACGAGCACTCTCAATAACGGACACGGGCAGCAAAAATTTCCCGATTACCATAATTGTTAAGAAATGTACCTCTTTATAACGGGCACAATGAGCAAAAAATGAATGGTCGGTGAACAAGTTTATGAACAAATTTCAAAATACATAGAATTTTAAGACGAGATTTCAAAGCGACAATACGGACGGCGACAAGGTGGCGCGTTGAAATAACAGTACATAGTAGAACTTTGTTAAACCACAAATTGTATTCAAATGTTAACGGGATTTTATACCCTTTTAGCTAATTATTCTTAATCCCTTAATGGCATTTCTCTGAAATATGCTAATGAGGGAACTTCCCGAAGCCGTAGCGGGCGGTTATATGTACGTAAAATATTTCGTAGAATTGTTATCTTTTACCACCCCCCGTACAAAATTTAAGAAAGGGACAAACTTCAAAATTTAGTCCCTCGGGAGGGACATCAATTTCTATAGGATCAAATAGGCCTATTATAGAGGTCTACCCCACTCACTGTTTTTGTCCCTACACAGGGACAGAACGCGCTGTGTCAGCTAGTGTGATCTGTGAAGAGAAATTGTAACTAATATGTAAATAAAGTTATTGGTTATGTTAGCTACGTTGAAGGTCAGTTTTGAGCGTTGCTGTTATTGAATGTATATTCGTTACATATTCAAAGAAATAGAAGTTTTTTACATTCTGCGGTAAGTGAAAGTACTTAGTTTGTGATGGTTTAGTTTATTTCGTTTTAGTTGTTATTTATAGTAGTCTGACGGGACGTTGAAAATGTATGTCCCCACATAGGGACAAATACAGTTACTAGATCAGTTTTGTGATTTTTACTTTGCGAAATAAAATAGCTTTGCGACGCAGTGTTGTTTACAGAGGGTTTCGATATAATTATTGTTTTTTTAGAAAATGCCCCATCATAACCGAAAACCCCTTACACATGAAGATCTTCTGCAACTGTTGGATAATGATGACGATTCAGATGTGCCTTATTTATCAGATGAAGGTGATTATGGATGGGATAGAGAGGATGAAGAAATGAATAAATTAGATGAGTTCGTCGAGGGGACAGATGACGAAAACGAGCTTGAAGATATTTTTCATGACCAAAACAATGAGAAAAAGGATACTACAAACACTGAATCTGAAAATAACGTAATAGATAACTTACTTGTAGTGGAGAGTAGTGAATCAAAAAGAAAAGAGGAAGCAGAAAAAAAGAAACAAGAAAAAGCCGAAAAAGCAAGAAAAATGAAAGAGTTTTATGATACATATGGTCTCACTGAGAAGGAAAATATTCAATGGATAGATAATGTAGAGTATGAAACGAGCAATATCAATTGGTACAAACAGCTTCCTTTGCCAGTTTTTGACTTACCATCGCCTGCAGATTTTTTACGTAGATACATTCCTGATCATATATTTGAAACAATGATGAATATGACCAATTTATATGCCGTCCAAAAAGTTGTCAGTCGATTCCCGCCAACTACAGTCGAGGAGGTAAAAAAATTTATTGGGATACACATTGTAATGGGGAATTTGAAATTTCCTCGAGTAGAAATGTATTGGAACCCATCTACTGGAATTCGATTAATAAATGACAATATGAGTTTAAGTAGATTTTATAAGCTTAGACAAACAATCCATCTAGTGGACATAAACAGTCGGGAAGAGAATAATTCCGATCGATTGTGGAAGGTTCGCTATTTATATGATTCTCTGAGAAAGAGGTACCATGAACTGCCACTTGAACAAAATCTTTGTGTGGATGAACAAGTTGTGCCCTTCAAAGGAAATATAAACATAAAACAGTACATAAAAAATAAACTCAAAAAGTGGGGAATAAAAATTTATATGTTGGCCGGACAAAGTGGCCTCATTTACGATTTAATTATTTATCAGGGTTCGACTACTGAAATTAAGCCTTTGTATAAACATTATGGTGCTGAACCTAACCATGGATTATTTTTCGACAACTATTTCAGCACTTATGAACTGATTCAATTCCTTGCCTATAAATCCATATTTGCTGTAGGAACAGTCAGAGTAGATCGATTTGCTCATCCCAAGCTGCCAAGCGATAAAGACATGAAAAAGCAGGGCCGCGGAACTTCAGCCATTTGCCTTAGTAACGATGGAACAGTTCTCACAAAATGGTATGATAATAAAAGTGTAGTAACGGGATCCAATTTTATCGGTATTGGCCAGCAGGACATTTGCCAAAGATGGGACAAAGAGAAAAAGCAGTATATACAAGTTCCAAGACCAGAGGTGATAAAAGTGTATAACAACAATATGGGTGGTGTTGATAAGCACGATTTTCTGCTAAGTATTTACAGATCGTATGTAAGATCTAGGAAGTAGACTGTCCGAATGATAACTCATGCTCTAGATCTTGCACTGGTAAATTTTTGGTTAGAGTACAAGAAACAAGCAATTCAATTAGGAATTCAGCAGAAGAACATGCTAGATCTTCTTGCATATCGGAAATCTGTGGCAGAAAATTTAATACTTTACAAAAATCCACCTAAACGAGGGAGACCTTCCACTAGTACTGATTCTCCTGGACCCTCTAGAAAACACCGCAATGAGTTTAGACCCGCCAAGGAAGCACGATATGACGGTCACAATCATTTTCCAGAATTTGACAATAAAAAAAACAACTCCCGCTGCAAAATGGAAGGCTGCAAGCTAAAATCTCACGTATTTTGTACTAAATGTGAGATACATCTATGTTTCCAGAAGGGTAGACATTATTTTTATAAGTTCCATTCACGATAAATATTTAGTATGTTATGTTATGTTTACAAATTTCTTTCTCTGAATTTCGCTAATAAAGTTTAATTTTGAAATAGCTATTTATTGTTGTTTCCCGGTCGCTAACTGTGTTTGTCCCCCTGTAGGGACACGCCACAAAATGTAGTGGGGGAACATTGTTTTTTTAAGTAAATTTATCATATTTACGCCAATTTAACTCTAGAAAACCATGATTTCATTTTTTCCTCTTATGTTTTGCCTATGGTACAGTGAAAGGGTTAGCTGGCCAGCTGGTCAGCTGGCCACCCCATCTACCTTCAAACTGGCCAGACTTACACGTGCTCCTAGTTCAGTTATCCCATAGACGCAGTTGTAGACATACGCGGTCGGACAAATATGAAACGGGATTGGCACTACTGCGGACGTTATAAGAAACTGACTGTTTCCAAATCATATCCAAATTGTAGCTGGAACTTTCGTCTACACATAGCTAAAACGGCATTCTGTCAGAACTTGCGTGGTAGGCTGTGCATGCGAATGAACAAGTTAGTGCAGCTGTCACATGTGAGACAAGTTAAACATGGAGCAGAGACGGAACATTAAGTTTTGTTTCAAATTGGAGAAAACGGCCACGGAGACATTCGAGATGTTGAAAACTGTGTACGGTGATGAGGCCATGTCTCGTACTCGCGTTTTCGAGTGGTTTGCCAGATATCGTGAAGGTCGGCAGGACCTTTACGATGATCAGAAGCCGGGTCGGGTCGTCCGATCACAACGAGAAACCCGGTAACGATTGAAAAAGTCCGACAACTTGTGGCGGCTGAACGACGACTGCCACTGAGAATGATGGAGCAGGAGCTGAGTACTAGCGGTGAAACCATTAGAACCATTTTGGAGAAGGATTTGAAGAAAAGGAAGATCTGTGCCAAATTTGTCCCGTACAATTTGACCGCTGAGCAAAAAGCGCATCGAGTGGATACCTCCTGCGACTTCATTGCAACAACCAACAGTGACCCAAATTTTCTGGATTCAATTGTTACTGGTGCTTCCAGTACAATCCAGAAAGCAAGAGACAAAGCATGGAATGGCGATCGAAGACGTCTCCCAGGTCAAAGAAATTCCGTCTCCAAAAATCGAAAGTGAAGACCATGCTGATCACTTTCTTCGAGAGTCAAGGCATCATACACAAAGAATTTGTGCCACCGGGTGTTACCGTCACTAGCCTATACTGCAAGGGTGTCACGACGCGTTTACT
The DNA here is from genome assembly GCA_014611495.1 of Limonius californicus. Taxonomy (NCBI): domain Eukaryota; kingdom Metazoa; phylum Arthropoda; class Insecta; order Coleoptera; family Elateridae; genus Limonius; species Limonius californicus. The sequence continues at coordinate 37,995 of JABXWE010001294.1, read as the reverse complement.
AAAACGCGTTCGACGTGTGCGACCGCATTTGGCAGCCTCCGGTAAGTAGCACCTTTTACACGACAATGCCCCTGTGCATTCTGCCTCGATTGTGAAGACGTTTTTGGCGACAAAAAAATGTCCTAGTCTTAGAACACCCTCCCTATTCGCCGGACCTGTCTCCAGCGGACTTTATGCTGTTTCCTCAGCCTGACCCTCAAGGGAAGGCGCTTCGACGACGTGGAAGACATTCAACGGAATGTTACCGCCGAACAAAACGCACTTCCTCGCGACTAGTTTAAGCAGGCTCTCCGCGACTTGTATCGTCGATGTCAACGGTGCGTAGAAGTCGAGGGAGATTACTTCGAAGGACGCTAGAGGTATTTTCACCTATGGCTACCTCACATGCTTTTTATTTGATCAATCCCGTTATATATTTGTCCGACCTCGTAGAGTAATTTGTTAAAATATATTTGGGGTCACTACGATCCCACGTCACCAATTAGGGTAGGGGCGCCCAAGAGAGCGCACGATCTAAGAAGCGCGCAGAACAGTTTTTGTGCGAAGGTGGCGTGTCACGTGCTCCGTAATTTCTTTCAAGAAAGTAGCAGTTGAAAGGTGAGTTTGCCCAAAATTTGCAGTTCGTTACTTTACGAAGTGATTTGTAAATGACAAATGCATGTTGTGGCGCTTGCCAATGTAAATTTCCGGAGAATCTATTACAGTGAAATTGCATGTTTTTGAGGTTATACGATACGCTGAACGTCTTTTAGTGATATCTGTATCAAAAATGAAACATTTTGGGAACCTATGTATAATTTGTGCCATTTTGTTTTACTGTAGAGAGTATAATGAAAGACTAACCGTGAGCTACGCTTTACTGCCGAAATTCTCCAAGAAATTAGACAAAAATTGAACAATCGGGAATCAAAACGAAGTGTGGCAAAACAGTATGGGATATCGGAATCAGGATTAAGAAAGCGGTTAAAAGCAGGGACTGTGCCTGAGTCATTGGGTAGATTTAGACCTGTTTTCAATCAACAAATGCAGTCTGATTTGGCTGAGCAAATAAGAAAAATTGATGGGTTATTTTATGGACTAACCTACAAAGATTTGCAAGCAGTTACATATAAATATGCAGAGATAAATAAACTCGAGCACCCATTTAATAAAGAAACCCAACTTGCAGGGAAAAAATGGATACGCATATTTTGCCAAAAACATAATTTGTCTATTAGGCAACCAGAGAAAGTCAGCGTAGCACGTGCAGTTGGCTTTAATCAAATTCAAATTTCAAGATTCTTTGATAATCTTAAAAGCTGCCTAGAAAAACATCAGTTTTCCGCGAGATCAATATTCAACATGGATGAAACTGGTTTGCTTACCGTGCCAAATAAAATTCCGAAAATAAGTTACTCAGAAGGGAAAGTGGAGCGTGGGAAAAATTGTGTCCGTAGAAAGAGGGCAATTGATAACAAGCGTTTGTTGCGTTAGCGCTTCTGGTATTTATATGCCACCAGCAATGATATTTCCTCAGAAGCGAGAAAAAAAAAAGAGTTACTTTATGGAGCACCGCCTGGAACTATCATGATGTTATCAGACAGTGGATTCATAAACTCCGAATTGTTTCTTAAATGGCTGGAACATTTTAAAACTCACGTAAAACCGAGTAAAGATGAGCCCGTCCTACTGCTGCTGAACCACTTTTCCCATATCAGTTTACCGGCTGTAACGTTTTGCCGGGAAAATGGAATTCATTTGTTGAGTTTACCACCTCACAGTAGCCATAAGCTCCCGGCTCTTGATGTAGGATTTTTCGGGCCCTTAAAGACCGCCTACGGGCAAGAAGCAGACAAATGGATGGTTACCAACGCAGCAAAAATTATTACCCAATTTGAGATTACATCATTATTTGGCGACGCCTATTCCAGAATTGCGAACATTCAGAAGGCAGTAAAAAGCTTTTCGTCAACTGGTATCTGCCCTTTTAATCCAGATATTTTTATGGATAAAGACTTTGCACCGACTAGTGTGGCCGATGCCCCTGCACCAGTCAATGACAATCCCTCACAGCCACAGCCGGTACAAAATGTTGAAATCATAGTAAATGATTCGGAAATAATAAAAATGATTAACAATAGTTCGTTTCCCACAATAATTCATGCCGAAGAAAATATGGAAGCACAAGAACTATCAACAGATGGGTAAAATGTTAGTCCTGCAACGCAATCACAAGAAACGGAAAATGGAAGCCATCCAATTGTTGCTAACATAAATGCGCCAGTAACTGCAGAACCTAGCAAGTGTCTCGGCAAACAAATAAGCACCGGAAAAGGATGTGGAAGCGCTCTATTATGTTCCAGAATTATTAGGTACGTAACTACAAGGTTTTATTTACACTTTTAAGGGACATTATATCCATCTCCTGTTAAATTTATCTGACAGATAATTACCATAGAAACAAGCGGCTCCGCCAATGAAATCAGCTAATTCAGGAAATTATCTACCAGATAAATTTAACATGAGATGGATATAACGGCCCTAAGTGCAATTAATATTTTTAGTTAGCATTTCAGCCCAGTCATCAAGCCGTCCGATGTCCATTCTAGAAGAAGCGATTTTGCCTGGGACTTCCCAGAAAATGTTGAAAAATCCGAAAGAACTTATAGAAGAAGTGTCCAACACCAGAAGCTGTTAGAAGTGAACCAAGGAGAAAAAGACTGAGCAAGAAATCCGAAATTATAACTGATACTCCTTTTAATGATTCTCCTGTTAACAATGAAACAAATAAGAAGAAAAACAAATGTCGAGAAAACAAAAAGGAAGATTTCTAAAGTGACAAGAGACACAAAGATTTTAAATAAAAAGGCGAAAATTACGAAAATAGAGAACTTTCTGGTAGTTGCCCGGCTTGTAACGAAACGTGTACCGACCCTCCTGAAACTGATCTGATCGAGTGCTCCACCTGTAGAGATTGGTTCCACGAACTCTGCACGTCTTACGAAGGACAAGGCTTATTTCATTGTGATTTCTGCAAGGCTTAACTTTGAGATAACCGTATAAAAAATGCTGCGCTCTCTTGGGACCTGTGCGCACTCTTAGATTATACCCATGCGCACTCTTGGAGCTTTTGGGATCCAAGAGTGCGCATTTTCAAGTTTGCATATTTTTATTAACTACTGTTAATTTTATGGAAACAAGTTTATGTTTGTATTAATATTTGCAAGAATAAATGTTTTGTTTGCTGATACATCGGTTGTCTTAACGCCTTTCCTTGGTAACATTTCTCTGCACCAGAATTTGTGTAAAGTGCGCTCTCTTGGGCGCCCCTACCTTACGTTTTTTTTTTCTATAATTTTCGTGATGGCTAGAACGTCTAAAAAAGTGCGATTTGGTGATGATAATTATGAGGAGACACTTACTAAATGGTATGATGAACTTGAAAGTGATTTCAAAGATATAGAGGACGATAATGAACTTCAAAGTGATCATGATACCAATTCTGAAATAAGTGCAAATGAGGAGACTGCACAAGCTGCTATAGAAAGCCCAGACAGAAGTCATGATATTGACTCAAGTTCCAGTTCCGCAAATCATGGTGAAGTACCTAGCGTAAGAAATTTTTTTTGCTAAAACCGATACAGGTGGCCATGTCAGCCACCTTCAAGAAACACTCGAACTTTACGTCATAACATTGTCATGCATTTACCAGGTTTGTAGTCTTCTGCGAGTTTTATTGCCGTTTATAATCTAAATACCTATTATTAATACTTAGGGCTCAGCGGTCCTGCGAAAGCAATTGGAAATTCAGCGTCTCCTATACAAGCATGGAGATGCCTTATCACTCCAGAAACAGAAAACGAAATTATTGTTCAAACCAATAAGAAATTGTCTATAATTAGGCAAAATTATGCCCGTGAAAACAAGCCCGAACTGGCCGATTTAGATTCGATAGACTTTAAAGCTTTCTTAGGTATTTTGAATTACAGTGCGGTATTGAAATCAAATCATGAAGATTTACAGTGTTTGTTCGCTACTGATGGAACTGGACGATACATATGTGGAAGTGTGATGTCTCAGAAGCGAGTTCTCGTTATTTTGGCCTGCTTACGTTTTGACAATGCAGACGATAGGAATGACAGGAAAAAGGAATAAATCAGCATAAAAATTCTATTAAAATTAAGATTAGTTCTCCAAATAAACCTACAACCGCCCTTGCCGATCATGCTATTGATAATTTTCACAACTTTAATTTTGAAACACCTAAAATATTGCATAGAGAATCAAATTTAAAAAAACCACTGGTATATGGAATGCTTGAAATAAAAAAAAAGCCCTACTGCTATTAATTATCAAACTGACATAGAAAAATTAAATATAATTTATCATAACTTACTGTAACAATTAATTATTTAAAATGTGATTTAGCAAATAAAGATTGGCAACTATTCTGTCTATGTTTTATTCTTAGTGTATTTTGATGGCTCGTATTTGGTTTAACTGTAAAGTATTGGATTTTGCGCATAAAATATAAATGTCTTTGTCACTCATGTTATAAAGTGCAGCCATCATGGTGGTTATAAATGAAAATTAAATGTTAAATTAAATAAGTAGTAAAATTTTTAACAATGAGTGTTTGAGTCTGCTTATATAAGGAATAAAAAGATATTACTCTTTAACAAGATAAGGTGAGTCAGTTGTACGTTCGATGTTTTAGTTAATTCTTTCACGATCTAATTTATTTTTCAGAAATTTTTAATAATTGTACTATGGTTGGGTTTGAAAAAGCTAATTTAATGTAGCGAAACGTTACCGAAAGGAAGGAAAAAAAATTTTAAAATGTTTGTGAAATTGCTCTTTTAATGTTGTAATAATAATGTATAACTAATAATAAAACATGTGATATTTTGGCTGAAATTGTCTTAAAATTTAATTGATATAATTTTAAAGTACTCCTTTCCCCAAGAAGTCATGGAATTGAATAAAGAGCAACAATTTCACACGTGGCTTAAGCCGTAAATAATGATTTGAGGAAATCAATCGAGTGTTTGGTGACAAATCGTGTTTCTTAGCTACCGTAAAGCGGTTGTACAATGAATTTCAACGTGGTCGACTTTCCTTAAATGACAACTTTCGAGCTCCTAAGCCAAAACCGGTAGTTATCGATAAGAATATTGGGCTTGTACGAAATATGATTGAAGAGGACCGACATGTTACTGCCAGGAGTATTCAAGCAACTTTAAAGATTGGTGTGAAAGCAATTGACACTATTTTTACACAAACATTTGAGGGTACGTAAGCTTTGTGCCCGTTGGATTCCCCTCACTATGACTCCAGTTTAAACAGATAACCGTGTGGCATGGTGCAGATCTACACTGGATAGCTTTGACAATGAATCGTCTCATTTGGTGTACTACATCATTACAGGTGATGAAACGTGAGTATACTGGTATGATCTCGAAAGAAAGCAACGGTCGACAGTTTCTGTCTTTGAGAACGGCTCCAATAAAAGTTGCTCATGAAAAAACCGAAACAAAAAGATGGTCACCACATTTTTTTGGAATTACTGGACATGGAAGATTGAAGAAAATGTTTTGAAGATTGGTTTTGACAGATGCAAAAATGCATTGACTATGGAGGGGAATACTTTGAAAAGTTATAAATAAATGTGTTTTGTCAATAAATTGTGTATTACTTTACTAGGCTCAGCAGAAAGAGAACACCCCTCGTATATTGAAATATACATTTAAATATGCAGAGAAGAGTGTTTGAAGTACAGAAGAAGCTAATAAATGAAAGCAAGAGCGAAACGTTTCGCTTATTTTCACATTGAATTCCGTGAAGTGGTTTAAACACAAGCGGTCTCGGGTTCGAGTCCCATGTGTATCATGAATGTTTGTCGTATGAGATGTTGAAGAGGAAAGGGGCAACACGTTATGCGTATTGCGGTAATAAATTAATACGTGTAATTATGTATATTAGGAAAGTAAGAATGAAAATCTTCAAATTCCAACTTTAAAGTCAAAATTTTGAGTTTAATGTTTAATAAAAACTCTGTATTATTGCCGATAGTTGTACGATTCTACGATATTATAGCATTCTATACTACCTATAACTTGATTGCCAGCATTATTATATGAAATGTTCGCCAGTTAAAAGATCAATACAATGCACTCGATTGCGATCGTTCCTGTAATTTAAGTATTTAAAATTTAAAACACTTCATTTGTACTAGCACGTTTTTTCCATTAGTTCGCCGTTCACGCCACACTAATTCAAAAATTGACCACTCACTTATATTTATCCATACTTTTTCACACTGAACAGAAATGCTTGCATTATGTCCTATTGTGTTGTGGTCGTTCAAGGTGCTTTAACACTAAATATTTCGAACGTGTTTGTTCAGGTATTTAATTAACTGGTTGGTGACTCATTCTTTCGTTAAAACTGCGATTAGAACATTCCTCATTCGTTTGCAGAAACTTATCGGAAAATAAATACAATCTAGGGCGCGACGTTACAAGAATTCAATAAAAATAGGTTTACGAAATATATCAACATAAAAAGGAGTAATCGATGATTGTATATTTAAAATAATGAATTCTACAGATTGGCCCGAAAGTCACTACCTACTGAATGGTGAACTAATACCTAATTATTGTAATATTTACATTATGAAGTATATAGTTACTTATAATAGTATATTATTTTATATGGAGGAAAAGTGATACTTTTCATGACGCGCTCGTGTTTAACAGCCGAACGGAGTGAGGCTGGTAATAGAGAGCAAGTCATGAAAAGTAACTTTTCCTCCAAATAAAATATGCTGTTTTTTCTTCAAATGTCGACAAATTAATGCAAAAACGTCTCTTTTTGATAGTAATAATTTTTAAACATAATTGGGTTCGTAAGGCGGTTTAGACCGGTGTCGGTGAGTAGGCACAGGTTGTTGCTATAGTAATGTAACATAAAGCTGTCAGTGGACACTGTCAACAATATTAATTTATTTTTTACAATTATTGCGTCTCCGGTTGCGTTCGCATTGTACATTCAATATTCATTTGAATGATAAATGAAAGTTTTAGTTTTGTTTTTAGTTTAATAAATCTTGAGTTGTAGACGCTTGTTTTCTTGTTTCTATCTATGTTGCTATGATAACACTTTTCCCTCCGCTGGCGGGAAAGTGAAAACTAAAGCTCCAGCGGAGGAAAAATGAAACTTTACGGTCGCCTACACAGTCGAAAAATGACAGATTTACTGACGTTTGAAGAAAAAATTGTTTAATCTTACTTAGTTATAACCTACCTGCCCTGTGATAGTTCATCACAGATGCATTTTGGTCAAAACGTTCGTATAAATTACAAGTCGCCTTATCAGAAGATAGATCAGTGTTGAAATGATGATTCCATTCGTTAATTATTGCATTAGAACGACCTTTATACCAGGTGTTTAAAGAAAAAGCTCTTTCTTCTTCATTGGACATTTTGAGGCTAGCAATGCACTCCAGCGGTTACTTCATTAACTATCAGATGTAAATAAAAGACGGGAAGTTTAAAATATATGGGCCCATACAAAACAACATTACATGATTACACTTATAACCGAGCGGGGTAAAACACGCATTGGAAAAGTTTTTAGTAACTAGAGTGTAGTAAACTTAAGTATAAAAAAGAGGCGGTCGTGTGCTAGGGCTCAACGCGTTAGACTTCGCAAAGCAAGGCAATGGCAAACCAACGACGTATTCTGCCTAGTAGGTCTTTTCTGGAGTAGTGTTTACACTTCCTGTGGTTTGGAGCCAACGTTAAGGTCGTGTAGGTCCTCTATGTCTTTGGCACTTTAAATGCGTAACACAGGCCCAGGAGAGAAAATCTCATAAGATATAAAGCACTCGAAGAAGTATGTAGTTAATTTAATTATGAAAAAGAAAGTAATACCTAGCGATATCATGATTACTGATGAAAAAATTGCCAAATACCCACTTAATTTTATATACAGGGTGATTCAAAAGGTGTGGTCTAAACTTCAGGTTGTGATGTGGGATACTACACGAAGTAAAAAATGTTAATAAACCCATGTGTAATTTCCAACCGTTACTAGTTACAGAGGATTTCTTTGTTTTTATCCTTGCTTTGTTAAACCAAGTTATAATAAGAAATAAGTCAAATACATGTTAATTTGTTATGACAAAAAAGTGTATCAAGCTTGAATTATTGTTGTTTTTTAAGTGTGGTAATGATGGAGCCTTTTTCCGTATGTGAATATGCAGAAATGAATTTTGTATATGGCTACTGCAGCGAGAATGCGAGTGCAGCTGTGGTAGAATATCGGAGAAGGTATCTCACCGACAACAGCCAGAGCACCGAACATTTGAACGATTGCACCACTATTTGTGTGAAACAGGTATGGTTAGACCACCGCATCATGTTATCCAGTCGATGCAACCGTTCAAATGTTCGGTGGTCTGGCTGTCGCCGGTGAGGATACCTTCTCCGATATTCTACCACACCTGCACGAGCGTTCCCGCTGCAATAGCCATATACAAAATGCATTTCTGCATAACCACGTGCAAAAAAAGGCTCCATCATTATCACACTTTGAAAAAATAATTTACGTTTAAAACACCTTCTGTCATAACAAATTAGCATTTGTTTTATTTATTTCCTATTATGACTTGATTTAACAGAACTATGATAAAAACAAATAAATCCTCTGTAACTAGATAACGGTTGGAAATAACACATGGGTTTATTAACATTTTTTACTTCGCGTAGCATCCCACATCACACCCTTAACTTTGGACCACCCCTTTTGAAACACCCCGTATAAGTGTGAAACCAATTGTCACCAGTATCGTTTGAAATGATTAAAACGTAATGTTTTTCACTTAGTTAATAAAACTGGCCTAAAGTAACGCATAACGCTAATTTTAATGAAATGAAGAAAGAAGCTAAAAAGTTTGATGTTTGAAACAATAACAGAAGACGAATTTTTGACGGAAGAAATGATGATACCAATTAATAGCCCGAAACTGAGAATTTTAATGATTGGGCAACATAGAACCAAGTGTAGTAATGGATATCATGGAAAAGTTATGGGTGTGTCTGAGATTCGTTCATGTTTATTTACTATTACCAAGATTATGGTTAAGTCTGTTAATATACTAATACCTATATTTGTTAGGTAAGTAATTTCTGTAGATAAATTACATCAATACATGCTTCTATGAAAATTATCTAACAAATAAACAGGTTATTGCAACAGAGATTTAAATAAGTTTATTTACGATGCTCAAGATAATACACTTTATTGGTTAATACTAATTACCTGTAATTATGTACTGAGGCGTTTTAGACGTTTGGCCTCTTCAACCCTGGATCATATTGCTGCTTATAGGGTCGTTATCGTTGTAGTGGGCTTGTTTATGCTGGATTCTTCATTCCTGATGTAGTGGGTCCGATGTCTTTGGCTTCGTGTTGCAGGCTATCTGAAATTTGAGTATTATATTTATTGAAACGTATCTGTTACCTCACTGATAGTGGAGTATTTTCCATTAGGTCAATTGGCATTTCTGGAAGGTCTGGGTAGAGGGAATAAAAATGAACCGTCGTAGGGTATTTCAACTTCGTAGTGGGATGCGGTTGACTAGAATAAGGTCTCTGTTTAGCGTTTTCTTGGAAGTTTCACGGTTTCTAGGGCGACATGATTCCTATGATAGAGGGTTCGTGTAATATACTTCTTTTGAAGTTTCAGGAGTGCTGATTGGGATTGTTTCATTGCAATTGTATTCGCGGGAAATATATAATATTCAACGGATAATATTTCTTGCGTTGACTTATAGAAGGGTTCGATGATTGATTTCCGGACGTACGAAGATATTGTAGGTATGGAGGAAGCTTCGGAAGTCGCAATCGTGGACGCGCCCGCTGATTGGGATTGTTTCATTGTGATTGTGTTCTCGGGATAGGCGGAATATACGAATTATTATACGGATTATTTTTTTGGGTTGACTTATATAAGGGTTTGATAATCGATTAATGGACATATGAAGATATTGTAAGTATGAAGGAGGCTTCGGAAGTCGCAATCTTGGATGCGCCGGAGGGGTTGAAAATCGAGGTTTAGCAAACAGATACATTGGAAAGTAGTGCCTAGATATCGAGCTTCGTTAGAAAGACCACTTTGCTGGTTGTAGATATATAGGGTAAGTCGAGGAGAGATGCACCACATTTTGAAAAACATAGTAGAACTTTTCATTTTTAAAATATTTGATAAAAAAATGTATTTATAATACAGCAAAACCTAACTTTACGTAGATGAAACTTATCTATAAAACTTTGAACACTTTGTAAAAAAACATAATGTAACATATCAGAAAGTCCATCATACCTCCATAATATAGGTGAGCACAGGAGGAGAGATGGACCGAGACAAACAATTTATTTTTCATTTAATTCCTCTTCTTCACAGCACGTTTTCCACACAATTCACATAAATTTTCATAGGTGGTACATCCCTCGTGTAATCAATGACCACATACAAGACAATATATCCAATCATCAGTTCTTCTTGTTTTCCTGTAATCTTCCTTGCATTCTGCACATTCATTTTTGTAATCTACAGCTTCTGCTATATTGCCATCATCGATGAGTCTTTTTAATACGATTTATGTAGAACTGTTGGATGATGAAGAAGATCGTTATCGTGAAATAGTTTTCACTGTGTTCACTTTTTTAATTTGTCCAGTTTTATTGGTATCTTTTTACTTTTGTACTTCTGTTTTTTCCGTTAAACTGCCATCTTTTGTAAATATTTTCTTCTGAAGTAAGAAGAGTAGCAATATTTCTTCCCCGTTTACGGGCGTTTTCTACTGCAGATGTTGAAGGTATTGTGAAATGGTTTCTAGAAGTTTATCGGGTGTTCCTTTTTGCCCTTCCACTAAACTTTGTTCTCCTGCTTGGTCTTGATTATCTTATTGTTCTTTCAATGTTTCGTCTTACCTTTAGGATTGATCATGGGATGTTGCAGCTTGTGACGTATTTGGGTCTTCTGTGGAAGTGCTGCATTTACTGTTATAAATGCATGCATAATCTGGAATAGCCTCAGCATTGAATAGCACAATTCCGGTGGCACGAAATGCCGATACTGCATTTTCCACAGTAGCGGATTTCTGCTATGATTCTGCAAGAAGTTTTCCAAATTGCGGACTTTTTATAATTCGTCCAGGATTTGTTTTCATGAAACGGCGACGTGCGCCATAATAGAAAGTCTTCAGTGATTTAAAAAACGCTCGATCTAAGGGCTGTAGGTAGTGTGTGGTATGTGCAGGTAGACACAGCAATACAATATCATTTTGTTCCGCGAATTCTAGTAACTACTTAGTAATTAGTAGTATGAGAAGTGTGGCCATCGAGTATTAAAAGAACCTTCCCGGGCATTTTTCTAGGTAAAAAGTGCGTTTGCAACCATTCAATGAAAATATCAGCGTTAACGTAGGCCGATTATTCAGACATTCTAAGTGCATTTCCATCCCAGATCCTTCTTATTTTTCCGTTTAAAAGTACAAAAATGGGGAAGAAAAATACCTTCTGCATTACAATAAGTCACAACACTAATTGTATATCCTTTCTCGCAAAACTTTTTTTATGTGAGTCACCAATGTTTTTTCCGCGTCCTCCCCTAGTAATGAGTCTGACCGCTGACAATCATTCTTAGTTATATTATTCGAGTGCACTTTTCTCAATAGTGTAGTTTAAGGTATTCGAAAGGTTCTCCCTGTTTCATTAACCCCCATACCTGTTTGTCAGCCTGCCTTCACTGCATTTTCCAAATTTTGACAGATCCATTCCCCTCTAGGTGGTGCATCTTTCTTTCTTTTATAAATATTAGGTATGTCTGTAATATTAAAAAAGCTTGAAAACACTCGGTCCGTCTGACCTCTTTTTGGATGGTCCATCTATCCTAAATTTCGTGGTGAGATGGACCACCCATCCTTGGCGCCTTAGATATAAAACTAAAAATGTTTTTAGGTTATGTTCACTTCACTTCATGTTAGTTACACGGGTATTCTTAAAAAGTAAGACAAAACTTACCTTAACCGCTGTGCACTTATAAACAATAAATTGTGATTCTTTTTGTTGAAATCGCGCGGATTTGTAATTCAACCGATGGAGCTATTTTGTTATGACTACAGTAGGGTAATAATTTCGATAGGTGACAAGCTAGTGTAGTATTTACAGGTTTGTCCGATTCTCCTCCCGGTCCATCTCTCCTCGACTTACCCTAAACTAACCAAAACCTTACTATGTGGACAGACTCATATTTTTTCGTGGTGGTAATAAATAAGCTGTTTGGAAAATATATTTAATATATGAGGGCTGTTCTCTTTCTGCTGAGCCTAGTAAAGTAATTCACAATTTATTGACAAAACACATTATTTATAATTTTCAAAGTATTCCCCTCCAATTGTCAAAACATCTTCTCCAATATTCCCGCGTTATGTTATTTATTACATTTTTAAATGCGTCAACCGCTTCTTCGGCCGATGTAAAACGTAAACGTAAACCTCGTAACTTATTCTTTACACGCGGAAATAAGAACGAATAATTAGGTGTTAGGCCTGGACTACACGCCGAATGACTTATTACTTCAATGTTTTGGGCATGCAAATACTCAGTCGTTTGAGCAGCAGTGTACGCCTGAGCATTATCTTGATGCAAGATGATCCTTCCTCTTGGACGTTTTTCGCGAACATCTTGGAGAACTTAAGACAAAGAAACTGTAGTGTACCATTCGGCATTAACAGTACGACGATCCTCCACTGCTGACCATCTTTTGTTTCCGCTTTTTTAATGAACAGCTTTTGTTAGAACCGGTTCGTTCTCAAAGATCCAAACTGCTAACTGTTGCTTTCTTGTGGGATCATAACAGTATACCTACCCACGTTTCATCACCTGTAATGATGTTGTACACCAAATGAGACGGTCCACTGTCAACGTGATCCAGTGTAGATCTGCATCATGCCACACGGTTTTGTTTTTGAACTTCAGTCAAATTATGGGGAACCCAACGGACACACAGCTTACGTACCATCAAATGTTTGTGTAAAATAGTGTCAATTGCTTTCACACCAATCTTTAAACTTGCTTAAGTACTCCTGGCAGTAACAGTAACCCACGTTTTATCACCTGTAATGATGTTGTATACCAAATGAAACGATCAACTGTCAAAGCGATCCAGTGTAGATCTGCACCATGCCACAAAGTTTTCTTTTTGAACTGGAGTCAAATTGCGGGGAATCCAACGGTCACAAAGCTTACGTACCATCAAATGTTTGTGTAAAATGGTGTCAACTGCTTTTGTACCAATCTTTAAAGTTGCTTGAATATTCCTGGCAGTAACATGGCGGTACTCTTCAATAATGTTGCGTACCAGACCAATGTTCTTTTCGGTAACTGCCGTTTTTGGCTTAGGAGCTCGAAAGATGTCACTTAAGGAAAGGCGACCACGTTGAAATTCATTGTACCACCGCTTTACGATAGCTAAGGAACACGACTTGTCGGCAAACACTAGACTGATTTCCTCAAAACGTTCTTTACGGCTTAAGACACGCGTGGAATTGTAAAAAATCACGGCTCGATAATGCTCTTTATTCAATTCCATGATTTCTTGGGGAAAGGATGACTTTAAAATTATGTATTTTAAAAACCTTCACGTATATGTGACACCGTTCACTATAATTAAACAACTTCGTTAAAATGTCAAGCAAAATTTTTTTCAAAATATCACAGCTTGCTAAAAACCTCAGCGGTAAGAGAACAGCACTCGTATATGTACACGGATTTTTTACAGCTGTCGCCGATTCTCCGTCCCCAGTTTCTAGGTTCTAAATATATTTCATACATAAAGAAAATGTTTCGTTGTTGAGAAAAGATTTTCTTTTAAGGAGCACTCTGTAGATTGCCACGATATATCATGTTGCCGATGTTTCAATTCTTTTACGTAACACCTTGTGTTTTTGTTTTCACATTGATGTGTTTGTCTGATTGCTTTGTCCGTCTTTACTGCAATGAAACACCCTTAATAATATCTTGCACTTGCAATTTTCTGATTGTTTCTTGAGCGAGGCATTCAGAGTTTTACTTTTTAGAAAGTTTTTGAAAGTGCATTTTAACTGTGCAGTTATGAGGATGAACTTAACAAAATTGTAGCGAATATGATGCGGAAAACCACGTTAATTCGAATTAGCGGTTGTTAGGGAATTGGGAGGGCGTTTGAAGGGATAAAATACCCATGCTAATGCTTGTAACATAATGTTCATGTTTAGCGTGCGAAATACAGCATTTTTGTCAGTTTGTGGATTGTTACAATTTACTGTTAAAAAAAGCCATTTACGGTTTTGAAATAAAAATATTTCAGGGTCCAATGTTTGCTGCTATTTGTTATTGTATTGTATTTTTACGGGCTGACTGTTCACGAACTAATTGCTAGTGCGTATTTAATAGTTTCAACACATTGATATAGTTGCTATGACTAATTATTTACATACATACTATTAAACGATATGACCCATAGTTTGCAATTCAATTCATTATTGATTTTCATAGCAGAAATCGTATTGTTAATTATTATATTGTTGATCATAATTTTATTAATAAAATGATGTTGTACGAGCTCGGTTTCTCAATGTGAACCAATATAAAAACTAAATAAAAAACGCGATAGTTTAGTAAACATGTGTAACGTTTCGATTTTACACGCCTCATTGTTTTGCATTAGATTTTCATTTTCGCAATCTGGGTTGCATATATTTTTGAATATTTTGTATTTATTTGAATTTCAAACTCGTAACTTTTCGACTTGCATTCGTTTAACTTTTACTTGCTGGTCGTATGCTACGCGGATCGGGGAAGTTAGTTGAGAAATCCTCGTGGTAGTGCACGTAGCTTCGGTCTAGTTAGCTGTTGTAAGCTAGGGATGGATCTCCCAATTTAAGACCGTAGTAGTTCGAGGAATTTTTCCTTATGCCGTCGTTCCTTGGGATTGTTTGCCCTCTTTGGAGGAACGCTAGGACATGTATAAGAGTTAATTTTCCTGGGGTTTTGCCCAATTTGATTGTGCCATTGACCTAGAGGTTCGCTACCGCCGAAAATGTCATCGTTCGGTAAGAATGAATTTAAGCTTTTGTCTGTTTGTTATTGCAATTTTCCTTGAATTTATTTAGGCGTCTTTTCCCGTATGGACTTCCTACCGTTTGGAAGTTGCTCCCGCTCGAGTTTTGAACATTGAATTTGGATTTATTTTGCATTGATGGTCATCTTTAATATGAAGCAGATGAGCCCTGGCGAACGTTCAATGGATTGGTTTATCGCAGAGAGCAGCGAAGTTCGAAGCATCGATATCAACAATGTGTTTCCACGGGTATGTGCGCTTGATGATAATGTTCCGTGCTAATAACAATCTGAATTTTTTAACTTATACCAGGTGCGTTCAATAAATCTATACTTCTCATGATTAATTTGGAAATTGTTGTCAGACTGTTGTTGTAATTTAAATCTGTACTTTTCATGTGTTAATTTGGAAATTGTAGTCAAACTTTTTTTTTGTTATAATTTAAATTTTGGGAAATATTGCAAAAGGTTAAAATTTTATTGAATTACATTGTTAGATCTGTTATGTTTGAATCTAGGTATTGAGTAACGAGATCTAGTCGACTTCTAATACTTGGTAATTTAGTCGCGTTGTATAGATTTGGTATTTTGATTATTATAACAACTTGAATTTGTTCTTTCGCTTTATTGCGTCCCGTAATTTATTTGGTCGATTTATATAAATATTTTTCTCTGTTAATAATTTTGTGTGTTACCATGTTGTTAATCTTCCAGTATGTTGATCTGTTGTCGTTTGCTGTGCATTAAATGTTTAATTGTCCGGACTTTCTTGTTTGATTGTGTTTTTCTTTCCCCATAGTTTTTCTAAGTTAGCAATCGTCAAAGGTAAGTTAGATTCCAGGGAGATTCCTGTTTTATCCATCGTGACATCGTCGAGGGCTAAGGTTAATTTTCAAAACAGGTGGCGCCTAGGCTTTTTATTTACCCCCCCCTTCTTCGACTGTAGCTGGTCGACCCTTACTCTCGACACCTGGAACTTACCGGTAGTTTTTTTTATTGCACTTAGTAGTCAGTATTATTGTTGTTGCCAACTAGGCGTTACACATGGACAAAGAAATTAGGGTAGCTGTATCACATGTTAGACCTGATATTGGTGCATTCTGCACAAATCAACAAGTTCAGGTATGTTAGTAGAATTTATTTAACGAAATTCCATCTTTAAACAGTTATCTTAGTTGCAGTTTTTACAAATATAATAATTTATTTAAATTAATATTTCCCTTTATTACTGTTATGTAATCTGTTACCTATAATTGTTTCATAAAAAGTATGTTTATTTATATTATTTGTTAGTTTTTGGTGTTCCGCAAATTGTTCTTATAGTCAAAATTGTTCCGTGACATTAAAAACGTTTAAGAACCACCGTTCTAGATTCTATATCGAGAGGATTTACAAAAGTAATTTGATTATTTTCAATCGCCAATTACTTATTATTTCACTTCTTTTGAAAATCGTTATTTCACTGTTGATTTTTATCCTCTTTTTATGCAATATGATATCCTGCAAACCTTTTGTTTGATGCGAAATAATTCCACACACAAAATGATGCTGAAATATTATATCGAAAGTAAAAGTTTATATTTTTGTGGAAGAAATCTTTTATGTAATGTTTCTTGGCATCTGAATAGTAAATTTCATTATTTACAAGGTTATGCTCGCATTTCGAACCGAAAGTGTTTTATTCCTTTTCCTTTCTGTATTTTAGGTAGTATCGATTACATCTTGTGATTTTGCATCGCTTTACACATTATTCTCATTCTCGAATTACCAGCAGGAAGAATGGATGCGTGGTGTGAAAGTCCTCGATGTCCCTAAGGATCAAAGGACTGCGCGTGATGCATTACGTGGAGCACTTCAATATCCACTTCGATTAAATCTATTCTTCCCGCGAGATTGTGCCAGACTTTAAAATATGTAAGGGGAAGATCTTGAAGTGCATATGAATATATCATCATTTAAAATTCCCATATGTGTTACATTCTCTTGCTCAATTTGGCGATCATAAATATCCCTGTTGTGTGCGTATATCTCTGCCATGCCTTTTCCACCCCGTCGTGTCGTGCGTGTGGATTTTTAAAAATGTCCGTCCTGTTTATTGCGCGCTTTTGCGAAATTTATTAGCGTGCAAGTCTGATTTAAATTTAACTTTTAATTTTAGTTTCTTTTTAATTAAGTCATTAGCATGCATTAAACTAATAAGCAAAAAATTTCCACGATTTATGGGCCAAGCGGCAAACTTTAAGGCAATTATACAAAATGAGACTGTAAATAACAACTGGAAATTCGTCGTGAAACTTCGGCAGTAGATGTAATTACCTTTTATACGAATTCGAAACTGTTACGGCTAGAAAACGATTATTACCTAACGTTCTGTGCCTAGAATACATTATAATGTGTTCTATTTCACGATCAATCTTATTCCAACCTACCTACTAAAATATTAAATCTAGATTTTGATAACGCTGCTGTCAGAATATAAATATTTGAGTAGGTGGCATAACCATTATACTTTCCCATGAACAGTTGGCCAATGCTGTCGGACATAAATCGCTTTTAGGTTTTAGACTTTCTAACATTTACAGGAATGCAGTGAAGTTTACGACAATTAACTCGTAAAACGAAAACTTCGAGCCACCCAAGAATTAAAATTCTCAGAACTGGCAGGTGATTTTAGGTCCATCACAGACAAAACGTTACGGAAAAGTTATTTTTTAGTTCCATGCATGTCAAATATGCGAAATCACTTTTCAAGTCTGATAGAGTTATAACATTCCTGCTGTTATTAGGTTGCTACAATGCAACACTCTGTTTATTTATAGCCTCCTGCAAACGCATATTGATAAATTGCGATAAACACAATCAAGTCATTATTTATTGATCATGTAATTGTTATTTCTATAGTTACGGCTTCAACGGAAAATGTATAAATATTGCTGTATGTGAGTTTTAATAGCTATGTTTTGTATTTTACAGGTTACACACAAAAGGGCTAGATCGTTAATGGCATGAAAAATTATCGCATGCATTATTACCTTATCCGAAATCATAAGTTCGCCGTTAATATTTAATATTAATGGAATATTGCTTTATAAAATAAACTTGATGTAAATGTAACTAATTTCCTATCTGGCTCGTCCATCGTGTTTCGTGAACGAATGGAAAGACCTGCTCGAATGTTTTAGTTTAATTAAAAATTGTAATACAAATTCCCGATTTTATTGACACTACATATTACTGAAATAGCAACTAATTAATCAAATGGATAAAAATAATACTTCGATGTTTACAGATTAAATTATCTTTTTCCATTTTCTTTTTGTACTTTCGCAATTTTGCAAATATTCTCTGCATTCCAAACATGTCTGATACATGAAAAATGATATTACCTTTTTACGGATGTTCTGTTGAATTCTTTATAGCATGTTTATTTCAAATAATACAATGTATAATAAACTACACAAAAATGAATAGGGATATTGCAGTGTAAGACACTTAAAGGCAATACCAATTGCATTTATAATGAAAAAGTACCCAAACAATAAAATGTAACGTCTTTTTAGTAATGAACATGAAAATTACAATAAAGGTACGTTTAAGGAAGAAATTTAACAACATTATAATGAAAATCGTTATTGTCTCCTTTCATTTAACTTGAATTTATTAAATTCTAATACCGCGTGGCGCCTCCTCTGGTAGTAAAAACTGCTCTGCACCTTGCTGGCGTACTCTCAATGCAATTATCAATATGTTCTTGTGGAATTTGATGCCACAGTATCGACAATAGATCCTTCAGCTGTTGCTCAGTAGTAGGCCTTGGATTATGATGGTCCAGCTGTCTCTGCAAAAGGTCGATGGGGTTGAGATCTGTAGATAGCGGAAGAAGAGCAAGATGGTTTATTTTCTCATGTCGAAGCATCTCTAAAACAACCCGAGCACGATGCGGCCTTGCGTTTTCGTCAAGAAAAACAAAATATTCCCGTCCAACAGCGTTGCAACGGTTCAGAACATGGTCTCTTGGGCAAAACGTTGGCCCGTGAGTGTACCATTAAAGATATAGAGGTGAATACGCCACCCTAAAGAAATTCCCGCCCATATCATAGGCATAACAAAGGCAACGACTGGTTGGCTATACTGAGCTAAGGTACGATGTCCGGCACTACGATATACTCTTCGACACCGGCTATCATTGCTGAGATAATATCTGGACTCGTCCGAAAACAGTATATCATCCCACGGTGTCGCTTCTTGAAGTCTACATCATGGCTATTCCATCCGGTGTCTTCGTTGAGCCGCAGTTCTTGCAGGACATCTCAGGGGGCGGTATCAGATAAGTCCTACCTCAAACAATCGATTTTTCACGGTTTGGTCGGAAACTCGATTTCCTGTGGCATTCTGGAGCACTTGCTGTAGATGTCGAGGAGTTGACAAGGGCTCCATTCTTGCATTAATTACCAGAAGTCGAAACTCAAGAGTTGTTGTGGTGCGAAAAGATCCACTTCCTAGGCCTTTTTGCAGTCGTTTCTCTAAGGCGCGACGGGGCACATGAAATTACGCTCTGTGTGGTTCCTAACATATCAGCAATGTCGACCTGGCGATCTCCTCTTTGATGTATAACAACTGCGAAATTTCATTATTCTATTGTTAAATGGTTTCCCTGCATTGTCGTTTATTATTAAGAACACAAATGTAACACACACATAGAAAGACAATGAAAATGATCTTAAAAAGGCAGGAAAGATTATTCAATCAAACACACAAACTCGACTTGACACTAATCAACAAATCCAACTGGATTTGATTGTTTTTTGTTTTTAACATCAAACATTGCCGCTTGCTCTGATTATCAATAACAGACGACTATTAGCCGCCCAATACGAACATATATGCTTTATATTACAATATCCCTATTCATTTTGGAGTAGTTTATTTATTTAGCGTTATGGAACAGCATCAAATAATGAATAGTTCGTTATTAACTTATAAATCCTTTAACGGCGTTCTTGTATAGACAATCAAATATAGAAATATACATGGGCCAGCTAAGTTGTAACCTCTTAAAGTCGTTGACGCAACCCAACATACTTGTGCCACTGCAACTGAGATTGTTGAATTTTGTACAGCATAGAAATGAACCATAGTTGCTTCCTGACAAGTTGATTTCTGATTGCAGTAATTAACAGATTTACTTATCTTAATGAACATGTGTTTAAAAGAAGGTCGTACACCCCTGGACTGGCAGGTGGCAATAATAGCACCAAAAAAAGCAGACGTAAGAGAGTGCGGTAATTTTAGAGGCATCTCTCTCCTGAGTGTACTTGTCAAACTATATGCAATGGTCATAGAACAAAAGCTAAGAGAAAAGTTAGAAGCAACGCCGCAAGAAGCTGAATGCGGATTCAAAAAGGGAAGAAGCACACAAGACCTAATATTCTCCCTGAGACAAATTAACGAAAAAGCGATAGCGACAAACAAGCAAGTACCCATATGCTGCATAGATCCAGAAACGGGTTTGGAGATGCTTAGAAAAGAGAGGAGTAGAGCAAGACCTGATTCACGCAGTTAAGGCGCTTTATCAGTTTTGTAGAAGCTACGTAAGATGCAACAATCAAGACTCGGAGGAGTTCGAAACTAAAACAGGACTAAGATGTGTACTGAGCCCACTACTTTCCACAGTAATAGTAGACAAGGTAATTTAAAATTGTAAGAAGACAATAAGACCGTTCATAATAGGGAACTAGAAAATGCAGAAGATACAGGTAGCAGAACTAGCAATCGCCGATGACATGGCCATCTTTGGGGCGAGCGACAGCGAGCTACAACATAACGTGAACGTGTATGCATCGGAACTAGAAAGGATGGGCATGCAAATAAACAAAGGAAAAGGTAAAACACTGGTGATAAGTACAAAATAAACGAAACACAGCATAACAATAGGCTGCTCAAAACTGGAACAAGTAGAAAGGCACAAGTACCCAGGCGCAGTAATACATGAGTAAAATTGACAGCGAGATAGACCAAAGAATAGGAGCAACAGAAAGACTATATAACGCAATAAGATAAACCTTTTTGGAAAAGAAAGAAATCCCTAAACAGACAAAAGTGGAGGTAATGAAAAGATTGCAGTGCCGGTGCTAACCTAGTCCAGCGAGTCGTGGACAACAACAGAAAAGCATTAAAGTAAGCTAACAAGCATGGATTTGAGATTCCTGAAGAAAATTGAAAACAAGACCAAGCTGACAGAATCAGGAATAAAGTACATACATAAAATTTCAAAGTAAAACCGGTAAAACATAGAATACAACAAAATCAATTGAGTTGGTTAGGACATGTCGTAAGAATGGAGAGTTCAAGGCTGCCGAAAAGGGTATATGAGGCAAGAATAGAATACAGAAAAATTGGAAAACCGAGAAAAGAGTGGCAGGAAGAAGTAAAAGAAGCAATGCAAAGTAAAGGGGCAAACTGGAGCGAAATAACACAGATAGCAAACAACAGAAAGGCATGGATAAAACTATGGAGAAGAGAACCCGAGCTAGTCTAGCCAAGTACGCCTACACCGAAAAGTACAACGGGCATCAGGATTAAGAAAGTTTACTCATATTAATTATACTAGTATTTAACAAGAAAAGCGCCTACTACAATAAAAACTAAATAAGTGAAAAACAACAGCAAATCAATGCTAAGCAAATTTAACGATCTTCGGACTAGAGCAAACGGGTCAGATGTAAAACTATTTCAATAATTGTATCCCAAACAAAAAATTCGGTTGGAGTGATAGCGCAACTTTTTGGTAACTTTGTATGTACAGCTCCTCTACCAATTCAATTTGCTGCAAATACATAAGTTAATTCCTAACAATATAGTCTACTTCAGAATATACTGTTATCTGCTTTAAAAAGGTACTTAAAGAAAAACGATTTATAAGCTACTTGTAAGTCGACTTAAAGTAGGTAACTTTACATATTGCGAAGAGACTGAGGTTACCTAGAGGTTATGACACATGCAAGAAACATAGAAAGCAAACAGCTTAAAGCAGTTGTTGATAATCTTCTGTGCGAAGTAGATATTTATTTAAATTTTATTTAAAAATGTGGACACCGTGCACTGATAGCGAACATTTTACTCGGCGAAAAATATATAAAATGTACCGGAAAAACTGCTTGCTTACGGTAAAATTGTTGAATCAAAGATTTAATGAAACTTATTCCGCAATAAAGTGTTCCGAACGCAAATTGCTAGGAATTATTGTATGGGATTTAAACATAAAACTATAAAGAAGCGTCAAGCTATTATGGAATCAAACAGATTACAAGCATGGCGCCGCGAGTATCTCCAAAACATCAAAACATATTGCGAAAAAACTAGAAATATATATTACTTAAACGAAACTTGGTACGACTCCCACGATATTGAACAAAAAATTTGGACAGACAATTCCAGTCAGTGTAAAATAGATACACCAGAAAAATAGTATATTTTATGTTTAATGAAATTATAATTCTATGTAGAAATTTTATTATTATGAGAAAGTTTATGCAACATATTCTGGTCCAATAACATGGTTACCTACAATGCCACACTAAATATGTAGAGAAGAAAGTTTTGAAAATGGGTAGCACATCTCTAGTGCGAATTATCTTGTAAGTACGTAATAACGCATGTTCACCTGACCATTGTTTGAAAAGTTTGCTACATAACACACAATTTTCAAAGGTGGATCCAAAAGCAGTTAATTCTGAAAGAAATTACCAAATTATAAAATTGCTATTTCTTCTGAAGGTCATTTTTACGCAGTTGGTGCACCAAAATAACGCAATATGGATGATATATATACATTTGCCTTTAGAATTCGTCTAACTAAAATGCTAATAATACCAACATTTGTGATTAGATTTCTTCGTTTTACATGTAGATTCTCATTCACTGCCTCTAACATTGCTAGTCCATTTTCCACATTTGTAATAGTCCTGGGCCCACATCTTCCGGAATTCACTTTTATTTCGTAAAAAAAGTTTCAAGGGGCTTAAATATTTTCTCAGGCGATGGTCTTCTAGTTGGATAGCACCTGATACATAAATTGCGGGCTGGAGCCGCATTTTCACAATATTTGCCAAAAATATGCAACAAATCTGTTTTATCGTTATTTAATATCATACTTAAAATTTAAGTAAATTGACAGCTCGAGTTAGTATTGTCATAAGCAGGTAGAATATGGATCCATTTCATTAAATTGAAGAAAAAATGATTTGGGTTGCTATATTGCATTGGATTGCACCAACCACTTTTAAGGGATGACAACTTGGCTGGCCCAACCTGCAGATAATTTTTCCGTTTGTTGTTACCGTTACGAACAAACACATATCTGTGATTTCTGCACGTTACGAAAAAATACAGTTTTTAAATAGCCAACATGAACTGGCCTGTAAATCAATACAAAAGGAGTTACATGCTCAGTATTCTATAATACTTAATTTATTCACAGAGAATTCATTAATTTATATCAAGTTTACATGATTTTCTGCGGAATGTAGGTCAATTTAAAAAAAAAACATTTCTTTACCGTCTTAAAAATACTTTATCATATGGAAGGTATTGGGTATGGTTAACTTAAAAATAGAGTCGTACAAAAGTAAAAATTAGTGTGTAAGAAAACGGTTTTATGCAGAAGGTCTTAACTAATTCTGAATCAACATTTTACTGAAGAATATCCACATTTAAACACAGCTCTGCGTATATTACGAACAATACCAGTATCCATTGCGAGCCCTGAATAGTACATTCTGTAACGAGGTTGGAATGGAAATTCGATGCGAGTGGAATCTTCCGAACGCGAGCTGAAGGCGGGCGTGAGGAACCACGACCATCGAATTTCCATTCCCAACCGAGTAGCGGACTATACTTTCCCCACGACCACAAGATATGTAATAAATACAATAAAATTAATAAGATTCGGAACAAATATTTACAAAGAAATTGCAAAATTATGACGTTTCAAGTCAATTGTTAGTCATGGATTCCTAGACTAACTGGTTTTTTTTGTTATACTATTGCGGAATATTCTTTCCATTACTAGTGATGGAATGAAATACATGCAAAATGCATAAGCCGGTAAGTGTTTTAGAATATTTCTTCCATAACAAGGGTTAGAATGTTAACTTTCTATTATCAAAATTGATTTCAGAATTGTGAAATTTCGTAGTGGTCGCGGAGAAAGATATTTCCCAAATTAAAGTTAATTCAAAACCACTTAACCGCTTTCCTCAGTACTAAATTCAAATATGGGATGCAGAGGTATTTAAAACCATTTGCTCCAATCCTGTAGAACGATATAGGTTTGGTTGGGCGGGAACGAGGAGGGCGAGGCATGCCCAAAAGCTTTCTTTTACCCAAAGAGTATAGGTTACAGCCAAAACGACAAATAATAAAATTCTTCTTCACCATGACAGTATAACAATTAGTAGGACTGGCAATGTTATCAATAAATCAAGAATTGGCACGAAATTTCAATTTAAAAGAAATAATTACAGATGTTGCTTACAAAAAATTAGGAAAGTAAACAACATGTAAACATATTTTTTATTATTGTTGTTTTCATCATTATATAAGATTGTAAGATTGATTAATTATAACAATTGAAAACGAAAAAATCGACAGAATTGTGCGAATGTATTTCTACCTTTTTTTTTGTTCGTCAATTAATTTTAATGACAATGCCGGATGGGGCGTTATTGAAAAATTTGCCTGATGGTAGCACACATCATTTAATAAAAACAGAAAATTAACATTGTCGAAGCCATTACTGTTTTTACCTTTCAGTTGCTCCGGATGGGTGTGTACGGACTAATTTAAAATTTGTTTTGTGTAAGTAAGAAATTTACTCGTCAGAAAATTTATATGCTTATGTTATTAAATGTACAATAAAGACATAAGACATTGTAAAAAATATATATCAAAATGTTTATTGTCTTGCAGTAAAATGCCGAGCCAAAGAAAATTACTTATCGGTCGATTTAAAGGCTATGTTTCCTCCGCGAAGGTAGTTTTGGCAAATGCGAGGTCCCGCAGATTGCAATCTAATTGTATAACCGTATAGTGTAGACCTAATTTTTGTAATTGCAGGGTAAACTTTACGATCTTTACATTAGAACATGTGTCTCTTGTGATGGACGTGTAAAAGTTTAACTTACAATAATAGTAGGACGCCGCTTACAACACAAAAAATGTAAACACTAGTTGAATCCATGGGCTACGTGCTACCCCCGTGCAACCTTCCTTATCAAAATAAACTAGCTGTGTCGAGTGCGATCAACTCTTGATATTCAAATTCAGATTTTGAGACATTTTGTAAATGCATATATGTACGTACATTTTTACTCTTATAGTATTTCCTAAAGCTGTACAATAAAATTAAAACTTGTACTAAACAATTTTTAATCAAACCTAGTATCATCTTTCTTATATACTTTTCTTGAAAATGTGCGTATAGTAAGGGGCTTTCATAAAGTAAATACCCCAAACTATAAATTCAACAACGCCCGTCCACAAATTTTATTTTTTAAGTATGGATAGTTTACAGCTACCGTATCGAAGTTGTATATTTTTCTGGCCAATATCAAAAATTGTGACTACCTATTTACGTTAGCATCTATACCAAAAATGTCTTACAAAAAAAAGTATTACCTAGATATATGAATGTAATTTGGTAGCTAATGGACATTGCTTTAGCAAAGTTTCATTTTATGATACAGAACATTTCATGACGTTCGTACACTACTATTTTTTCATAGTTCTGAAAGCTGTAGAATGGACAATGTCATTACAATCAAGTCCGATGTATCAGTGAATGCTACAGGATTATCCAGAATTAATCTTTTTTGAATACCGAATTTTTTCCATTTTATTCACTATTTAACTTCAAGGCGATAGTTTACATATATCCTTATCCAAGTGACCGATAATTCGAAGTTAGATTCCTAGAATCACGTTTTTAAAAACCCATTATTAAGAAAAAGCATTCTTTCTTATCAAATGTCTTCGATTGAGGCGCTAAATTGCAGGCAAATCGATAACAATCGCTAAACGCATAAAAGCGATTTCCTTGCAGCAGTGGGATTATATCTGGGCGAATGCAGTGTAATTTATGGTGATTACAGAGGGTGTGACAAGAAGGTGAAATATTAGAATGCGACAACACTAGGCGGAGCCTTGGCAGTATGTCAAAAGTTACAATTTGTATCTGTAAGTGCAGACTGAATTTCCATGATTTAAACGTTAGGATTCTTGTAAATGCTTAATCTTTCCATCCGCAATCCTGGCTAAACCGTAACTTATGCGATACCCTCTCGTAATCTAGCACAAAGTGTTGTTGTTCAGAATTTCCTTAATATTAAGACATGTATATTACACAAAGTTATGCCGAAGTATATACCACACATTTCAGTAGAATTAGGAATAGTATAAGGAAGTTGTCATAAAGTTTCATCTTTTAGTACAAATATAGTAGGTTCAAATAGCAGTAACACAACTAGGGTTTGTGCATTGTTAGTGTAATCATGGCCATCGAAAAAAATAACGGAAAATAGTGCTTGGAGAAATTTTGGGTTGATATAAGTGCAGAATTATAAGAGAACTTTAAGTCAAACTACACTTATATTAAAGTATAGTAGTTGAGGTTATGTTAAGATTTAATATTCCCCATTCAAGTAAAATTAAGGTCTAATATTCCACATTGCGGTTATATAAAGATCTAATATTTTACATTAACGTAATATTAGGATTTACTATAGCACATTGAAGATACATTAAGAACTAATATTCTACATTGAAGTTACATTACGATTTAATATTCCACATTGAGGATACATTAAGATCTAATATTCCATATTGAAATTACATTATTATCTGATATTCCACATTAAGGTCATATTAAGATTTAATATTTTACACTGTGGTAAAATTGAGATTTAAGATTCCACATTGAGGATACATTACGATCTAATATTCCACATTGAAGTTACATTATGAGATGATATTCTACATTAAGATTATATTAAGATTTAATAATTTACACTGTGGTAATATTAGGATTTAATATTCCACATTGAGGATACATTAAGATCTAATATTCCATATTGAAATTACATTATTATCTGATATTTCACATTCTCTCCCTCTCTCCGGGTGCCGTCTCAGATTCTGAGGTTAGCGATCACCATGGCGTATCTCCATCTGTCACGTGCTGTATGTATCAGCGTTTCTCTGTTCATC
This sequence comes from Limonius californicus, assembly GCA_014611495.1. Taxonomy (NCBI): domain Eukaryota; kingdom Metazoa; phylum Arthropoda; class Insecta; order Coleoptera; family Elateridae; genus Limonius; species Limonius californicus. Next base: position 10,585 of record JABXWE010001294.1, on the reverse strand, counting down.
CCCAACCAATTTCGTATGTTGCTCATCCACGATGTTCTCCTTCTTCCTCGAGCCCTTTTCCCCTCAATCTTTCCTTCCAATATGTATTGTAATGTTATATATTTTTCGTGTCGAAGTATGTGGCCAAAGTAGGACAGTTTCCTTTTTTTTTAATATTGTCTACCAATTCCCTGTTTTTTCCGATTTCTCTTAATACTTCTTCATTACGTACTCTTTGTGTCCATGAAATTTTCCGAATCCTTCTGTAGGTCCACATTTCGAAGGCAGCTAATATCTTTGTAGTGTCTTTTGTGAGTGTCCATGCTTCACAGCCATATAGAAGAATAGACCATACGTAACATTTTAAAAGACGCAGTCTTAGTTCTAAATTAAGGTGTTGGTTGCACAGGATCGTTTTAAATTTAATAAAGGCTAACCTTGCAATCTCTATTCTTCTCTTTAATTCGCCTTTACAGTCCATTTTTGAGTTGAAATCGCCAAAGCAGTATTTAAATGACTAAAAGTCACTACCCCTTGCATTGCATATGCCGTAGATAGATTTTAAACTTCCCGCCTTTTATTTACACCTGATAGTTAGTGAAGCACCCGCTAGAGTGAATTGCTAGCCTCCGAATGTTTACTAAACAGGAAATGATTATTTATAAAACGTCGTTTTAGTGCAATAATTGACGATTGGAACATTGTTCCACCACGCGTAAAGCGGTCTAGAATTAACGCAAACGTTTTGAGCAAAATAGATTTATACCTAATGGACTTCCACAGCTCAGGTAGATCATCATAGAATGAGAAGAAACGTTTACATAAGTTATTATATATAGTTAATAATGTCAATATTACTTAACAATAATAAAGTATTAATTCACCATTCACTCGGTAGTGACTTTTGGTCCATTCTATATTGCTAGTAATACTACTAAGAAAGTTTATATAAATTTGAAACACAATTTTGTAGTTCCTTTAGTAATAATACTATCAGCAGGGCTGCGCATATGAATAGATTTCTCGATTAATCCGACCTTTGATTATTTTTCAAAATGTCGATTAATGGATTAAGTGATTGGTTGATTATTAATTTCCAAAACCGGACAGCTCTAGTCTAGTAACGGATTTGTTAATAACAGATGCAGGGAAAATGACGCTCTGAGTGAATTTTCTAATATTTTATTTCTCTTGCAACGATTGTCAATTTCTGTGGTAAAAAATTGATTTTGTCGCTACAAATTCGTTGTGTGATTGTCCAATGGTACTAGAAATATGGCCGAAGCCAGTACCAAAGTGTGAAGAAATGGTTTCGTTGGCGGATGCATTTGAGGATGCGTATGATATATTAATAAGTATTAATTTGTGTGTTAGCAGCCGTATTCGTTTTTCATAATTGTTGATAATTATGAAATATGCGTATGGTGATAGCCCAGTTGGTAGAGCGCTCGCCTTCTGAGTAAAACGTCGATTAGTGTTTGGGTTCGAAACCTAAGCATTACTATGCAGATTTATAAAAATCTTGTCTGCAACTCACCATACACAATTTCCCAATCCGGCTTGTAAATGTGGGATCTTAATTTTAAAAACCTCTGGAATTTCTGTCGTTCGGATTCGTCGTTAAACTGTAGGTCCCCCGTGTTTCTACCCAGGAGAAACACATGGTAGAGAAGAGGCCGATGCCCAGCAGTGGGACGAAAAGGTTGTCAATAATGGAATATGGCAGTATTTTAAAAACCACTTACTTTTGAAAAATCCTATTTTTTGAAAACGCATAAAGTACATAGTAATTCTGACATTACTTTTACTACATTATTTTTATTCTTTTTTGTAAATGTACATAAAACTAACTTTGTAATTATGCATAAATTTAAAATAATAAACAAAGTTGTCATTCTTGGAGGCCTTTTACTAGGCTATAAAGGTTTTCGATCATTTGCGAAAAATAGATTTTTGAAAACAATTTTGTAATTGTATCATCTCAACACTCGAAAATGTTTTTTAAAGCTATCATCCTGTGAGAGTTGTTAAAGAAAGCTTCGAGTCGGGTTAAAAGTTTTTCCGTAACGAGGTATATACCCGAAATTGTGAAAAGTTTCCGGAGGGCCTTACGGATAGGTTTGGTTTATAAGTAAAAATAATTTCGTAGAATACAATAATTCACTAAGAAAATTAATCATTACCTTTGAATAACGGATTTAAGTAAATGTGAGTTATATTCTGAATTTGTGAAAATCGATTTTTCACGAAATTAGTAAATACTCTACTTATATCTACGGTATAGGAAAACCAAATACACTATATCTTGCATTCCAGGAATTTTTATTATTACTTATATTAATAATACAATGCATCCATAGCAAACTAAACAATATCCTGCGTTCGAAAGTACGAAGGAAAGTGTGTTTTTAATGAATTTCGATTTGATGTATTTTTTTTTTGTATTTTCTGCTGAAGCTGAAAACTATTTTTTAGGAAGTTTTTGAGGCCATGGCTAAATTTAGTTCAACGAATAATGTTTCAAATGTTAAGTCGTAGATATTGACCGATATATTGCAAATGATTCTATAGAATTATAGATGATCCCCCTTTATTAAGAAATTAATAATAAATTTATGAAAGCAATGGGAACGCGGGAGGTATCCATCAATTAGTAATAGAAATTTAATTAAAATAATCCCGTACACGACAACGTAACTAGAGAGAAAGAGGTGGAAACATGATCATTTTGGTTACTCATTTTTTTTAACAATCCGTGGAATAAAATTAATTTTCTGAGGTTATTACACATGTAAAACCACACGTAAAGTAGTATTAATAAAGATATTTTTGTATTGCCGAATGTGTTGGAAGCGACTCCAGCCTTCTTATTTGAGATGGAAATTCTAAATACAACGTTGTATTTGAATTTTTGCTGTAGATGATATATTACAGAATTCATTATGCGCGTTTTTTTTATAATAAAAAGGTTGTTGTTTTTAAAGATGTTTCAAAATTTTAGATTATTATTAATGTATGTGATGTGAATGTGATATAAAAAAATCTTGTCTGCAATCCACCACACACAATTTCCCAATCTGGCTTGCAACCGTGGGATCTTAATGCTAAAAACCTTCTCTGGAATTTCTGTCGTTCGGATTCGACGTTAAACTGTATGTCCCCCGTGTTTCTACCTTAGCGCTGAGGAGAAGCACGTAGCCAAGAAGAGGCCGATGCCCAGCAGTAGGACAAAGAGGCTGTCAATTAAATGAAACGAATGTGCTAAAAATTGGGATAAACTTTACGTTTTACATTGGATGTAACTGCGTAGGCTTTGCGTTAATTTTATAACCAAACTCTTTTAGGCCATCTATTAAGAAAATTCAGACCATTATAACATAACACAACATTTTATCGGACGCTTTTAACACAATATAAGTATTGTTTGGGGCTTCTAGACTTCTAGAATTGGGAAGACTATGACGGTAACATCCAGCATAATCATATAAGCACCGACCTGTTGCTTGACTGGCTAGACGATTATTTGCCCGAATTGTGCGAACAGTGCTCTGATCATTCTGAAGATGCAAGCTGTAGCGTCTTGCGAAACAATATTTTGTACAGGTTCCTAAACAGTAAACAAGCATATACCAATTAAGGTTTCTTGTGGTGGCAAACAAGAAATGTCAAGTACCTTGGGTTCAGTATCACGAAAGACGCAACCCCAGAAGACGAAATTAAAAGTAGACTAGGACAAATACGAACGTGATACAACAACTACACGGAATCTTTTGGAACACTGACAATACCAAGAAAACAAAAACAAGGATATATAACACAATCATTCGCAATATTATGACATATAGAGCATAAAATTGAATAATAAAGAAGAAGAACAAGGGAAAAGTAACAGCAGCAGAAATGGAATATTGGCGGAGGTAACTAAGACAGACAGAATAGCAAACGAGGAAATACGAAGAAGGATGGAAGTAGATAGAGATGTTATTACATACATAGAAGAAAAGAGGTTTAAGGTACATAAGGGCACATAAGAAGAGCACATAAGAAGAGCACATAAGAAGAGCACAAGATGACAGGTGGATTAAACGAGTCACAGACTGGAGCCCCATAGGAAGAAGGAAAAGGGACACGCCTAGACGATCATGGACGAAGATATGCGGAAGAGGAACCTAGAAGACGGAAAATGGGAAGATGGAGATGTATGGAGCTTACAGTTGAGAGAACGAAGACAGCGTCAGCTGTAGAATCCTACATTATATAAATACAGGGTGTCTCAGAAAGAATGGGCCAGCGTTTAACCATAGATTCTTTAGGTTAAAATACGCCGATTAAGCTTAATATACCTTAGTACAAAAGTCCTTCCTTAAGAAGTTATAGGGCCTTAAAGTTCAATTCTTTATTTTTTCTTTTTATTCTAATTTCCACAAATCTAAAGATATTTCTTTGAAATTTGGTACACATACTTACCATTGTGTAGTACAGTGACAGAATTATTTTCATTAACCAGACTTGACTGTAAGAGGCACTTAACCTACCTTTGAAATTTTATATTAGCTCTAACTTTGTTATTAGTAGAACATTTAAAAATTTTATATTTTCTGCAAGAGAATTAAAGTACAAAAATTAGGTACTCTTAGTTCATACGCGTAAAGGCAACCGTTTGCCTTAAAATGCTTGTCCCAAGTTTTGGGCTGTCGTTACGAAGTGCAATTATCAGGTAGCCATGATCGCAAAAACAATGGGTAGTGGTTGTGACCAACAGTAAAGAACAATACTAAGTCAATTAAATACTTTGGTGTCATAGAAATTGTATTTTTAATTTCTGCTTTGTTTACGAAAATGTCTCGACATTCGTTATGTAAGTATTTATCATGTAACTTTTGGAGGTTACGTTTATTTTAATATCATTTGAGTGTAAACAACGTTAATTCATTTCAAAGTGTTTTAATAATTATAATAAAACTTACCTGCTGTTTTGGGTTGAAGCTGTGTTTCATTTACTTCAAAGTTCCTGGAAAGTAATTTATTAAATACAAGATAAAAGTGAATTATGGGAATTTAAACTTACCTGTTCTACTTTGTGGATTTCCGGATATTTATTGAAGTGTTTTCACTTCAATGTCTACACATTTGTGAAAGAAGCTGGAGGAATTGCATCTATAACGGTCACCGCATAATCAGGAAGTGACGCATATCGAGATCATGTGTTTGCATCAAGGTCGAAATATTGCAGCCGTATGCAGATTATAAGAACTACTGTTGGATATGGTTTATTTCGGAACCGTTGTAAATGAGAAATAAGATTGCAGGTATTTGTATCTATTTGAATAATATTGTTATGTAACTATCATCGTGGGGGAGCCACGTAATTTTATATCTTTATTGTAACCCTGAGATGTCTCATAAACATTTTTATATGCTTATTTAGATTAAATTTAAGTTCTTCGATTTATAAATAATTAATTTTAATTTTATTAGTGGGCAATAATATAATAATATTATTTTATTAATAACAATATACAACTTATATTTATGGGCGTAACCAACGGGAAGCTAAGTTTATAAAATATTATTTTTTTTATCATAATACATAGCATATAAATATATCTTGTTAACGTGGGGCTAATTATTATTACAATTATTAAGGGAGTTTATATAGCAGTATATATACAGTGCTTCCCGAAAGTAACGGATAAATTCCATAAAATCGTTGAGAAAAATTTTTCAGAAAAATGCTCGGACACGTCGATTTTTATTTTTAAATTATCATTTAGAGATGTAATTTTCAACCCCCACCCCTCAACCCCTAAGCGCTAGCGTCTTTATCTTTAAAAATTCAAATGGCAAAGTACCCCTTCTTTATGTAGAATACAATAAAAAAAACCGGTTGAAAAATAACGGAGATATTTACCAAAATGTATTCAATTGAAAGTGCCAATATTCGAGCAGGCGTTGATACGGTTCTAGCAATGAGTGGTAAAAACAATTGTTTGACGTTCTCTGTACGTCCTGTAAAAATTGCGATGAGTTTTGAGAAATACATCAAAATTTAAAACTTCGATTCTTCCGCCTTCAGTATGTCTCATTTTTGGAATCTTATTTCCGTAATCGTTAGAGAATTAACACACACTCCACTAACTAATGTCAATAAATTTTGTTGGACATTCAATTATTAACAATTTTCATTTGTTTTTATCACTCATCGCTAGAGCCGTATCAACGCCTGCTCGAATATTGGCACTTTCATTTGAATACATTTTGGTAAATATCTCCGTTATTTATCAAACCGATTTTGAAAAACTTTTTTTATTGTATTAAACATAAAGAAAGCTATCAGATGATGTATCAGAAGGGGTACTTTGCTATTTGAATTTTTAAAGATAAAGTTGCTAGCGGTTAGGGGTTGAGGTGTGGGGGGTTGAAAAGAACATCTTTAAATGATAATTTAAAAATAAAAATCGACGTGTCCGAGCATGTTTTTGAAATATTTTTCTCAATAATTTTACAGAATTTATACGTTACTTTCGGGAAGCACTGTATATTATTGTTTGCCTTACTGTGCAAATAATCTAAGCAGATCCCGGTCTACCACTTACACTTATCACGCAAGAATGAAGGAGAAAATACCTACGATATTTTTATGATGGCAAACAAGATATACTAAGAACAAATCCTTGCCTGTACCAAGGTACAGATAATCTAAGGATGCTCTGTTTAGAAATACGGAGCTCTAAATCAAAAATACAATTGTTGTTCTAAAGAAGCGAGATTTTGCAGTTGAAATAGCTTGTATGATTTTTCTCATTGACCAGTAAGACCACGTTTTCAAGAACACAGCGCTAAACGAAACAGCGTTAAACGGGGTCATTTTAACACACAGCAAGTAAGGGTAGGGAAACACAGGACCAAGAATGTTTGTTTGTTTGTTTTATTTAACGTCGGCCTATTTCTGCTACTATGGCTAACCACCGACGGCAGGGAGCGATCCTACCACACCTGGAAATTTAGCCTGTTTGAGGGTTCTTTTGACGTGCCCAACAACACTTGGACACGGGGCCTACGATTTTACTTGCTATCCGAGAACAAGGGCCGTTAGCGTTTTTTATCGCTCAGAAAAAAACCACCGACCTCGGCGTCCGGATTCGAACCCGGGACAGCTGCGTGAAAGGCATACGGCCAACCTATCCGAGCTACCGGCGCCGGTCAGGACCAAGAATAAACATTCATTTTAAGTTATGTTATTACCTTGCAAAATATACATAACAGAAAAAATTTAAGAGCGAGAGAGAGAGATAGACAGGGAGAGAGAGAGGGAGAGAGAGAGGGAGAGAGAGAAGAAGAGAGAGAGGGAGAGGGAGATAGAGAGAAAGGGAGAGAGAGAGAGAGGGAGAGAGAGAAAGAAAGAGAGAGAGTAACAAACTCTCAATCGCACTCATTGTTCAGATATATAGTCTTGCGCTTTCGCTCTACTCCATCTATGTGCACTTACGTTTCCTTGGCAGAAAAATGCAATCAGCTGATCACAGGGTTTTATGTTAAGTGGGTGACGCTATACGATGTACGGGAAAGACAAATGCACGGGACACGCATAGATTTAGGTCTTAAGGGAATTACAGCGCTACGTCGCTTTTTTAGGCTTCGAGAATATCAAAGCATGGAATATGAAGCGCTTTTTAGGGTTCAGGAAAACCGCGTTATATCGAAGCAGCGGTAATCTAGACAGCGTTAAACGGGGTTTTACTGTATTTAGCTCAGCATTAATTTTAGTCTCGCAGTTGTATTATAGTTTTATTAGCAGAAAATACCGTACAATCGAAATATGCTTAACAATGTAAACTGTTTTTTTAATGAAGATAATACGTTTTTCGATGAAACCAGAAATAAGTCACAATGTTTTATTTGCCAGCGAGTTATAATTAACTATAGAAAAAGTATGTGTGATAGAGACACTGTCTCAGGCAGCATGTATTTAACAAACAAGGTGGCCGACTTCCGGTTTAAGTGGAAGGGACATTCTTTCTAATTTTTAAATGGAACATCCTGTATATTTCGGCTAACTCAATTATATGACTTTACTTTTTAAAATTTATAAGAAATGGTAACAATAATAAAATTTGTAACATAACTGTGGCTCTAAAATTAATATTACAAAAAATAACTTTGTTTTATTAGTTATTAACATACAGATTATATTATATCGTAGTTAACAATAATTCGTCCTGAATTTATAAACAACCTGTATATTAGCGCCATTAATTCAAGAACACAAAAACTATTGGCGTCATCTAATTCTAACGTATCCTCGATCTACAATTCTATTAAGTTAATGGTTCAGGTTTGGTTGCAGTGACATTGCGTTGAAAAAACTTCTATTTATTTACAGCACTGGCAATGATCTGTAAAAAGCTTTTTCTACATATTTTGCTGCTACTTGCGTGCATTTAAGATTGGGAAACAATGAATGGGATGTTGCACTCTTGCAGCGGGAGGACAGTGGTGCACGTGCAGCCGGACCGGGTCAAGCACCGACAGGGCAATGCATTCATTTTTATGAAAATCTAAGGACGACCACTCGCAGCAGTTCAATGATTCTCTACCCAGACATTGCCGTGAAAAAAATGTTGAATGCATTTCTATCTGGCGAATCCAATATATCGAGATACTTTCGCTTTCGCGATTAGTTGGAACTCGGCACAGAGCTGGAATAAACAGTTATGGCTGCGATATTCGTAATAAATCACATATTCGGAATACAATAACGAAAATGTTTATTTAACATATTAATTATTCATATACAAACATCCAATTAGTGTAAACAATTATGCCCATCTTTTAAATATTTACTCGCATTTTGAATCTACAACTCTAGTAGCGAACTGTAAATTTAATGAGCCATAAACTCAGTATTACAGTAGTGGTAGCATTACGTATCTACAATGCATAAACGTAAAACTCGTTTCTTCAAATGGAATACATACGATCCAAGAAGAGGTCATTGAGATCGTTTTAAATTTTTACATCTTAAAGGTCAGTTGCTCCAGGTAAATGAATTAGTATTATTTCAGAATTATGTGAAAAGCTCAGAGGGCATTGCCTTTTTCAAAGAAATCAACACAGATACATAAATCTTACACCCACTAAACTGGCAAGAGATGAATGACCTATAAAATTCCATAAAATGCCATTGTGGTTCTACTGAGCTATTATTATATTAGTTAACCGCAAACCACATTAATATTAAGCGTGACAAATATACTAAATAAAGCCTGCATAGATAAAAACTTACTTAGCAGAGTTCATGAAATCCATACTATGTTTGCTACTGTATTGCAATTGGATATACTGTATGTTTTCTTGGCACCATTTCATGGGTTATTTAATTAAAACAGGGTCACACGAGTATACATGTCCAGAAATGTTTCTTAAGGAGTTAAAAGAATTGTTTGAAAGCTAGGTTTCTAGGAGGACTTGGAAATAGTGGAAGCTAAAAATATTAAATTTAAGTACAATAACCAACCGCAAGCTGTAGGTCCTCTCTATCTGTAGCACTACAAAACGAGCAACAGGGTCAGCATATATCTTAACTATTGTACTCAAAGAAGATTTGTATTTAAATTAATCGTTGTTTTAAATCATAATTACCGATACTATCGTAACATTAATTACTATTTTGAAAAGTTCTCTATTTTCTTCTATATATTGTTTTTTTAATCTTCCTTCTTGCTTGTGTAATGATACGCAGAAACTGTATGTAATTATTATCACTTCCACTATGTTGTAATACCTACATTCTAAATAGAAGGTCACTTCCTAGCCTTTTATTAACTTGCGGTCTAATATTTTACAGGGTTGAAACTAACTAATAATTCACCGATTAACTTTTACATTAAAACAAAAAGCGTTCTTTATCGATTTAGGCAAGAAAATACACGCAAACGTCGTAAAACAAATAAGTTACTTGTATCATACTGCAAGTAACACATCAGACTCTTGTCCGCAATAGCGCAGACACCCTGTATGACCCTTAATTAACAGAATATATAATGAACTGTCTATAAAAATTATTTACTGCGATTATTATTCAAATTAGGATAACCACTTGTGATTGTGGCTTCGGTCTTTTATATCCAAATATTTTTCTCAGTACCTTTTGATACCTAATGTACAACAAAAAGGACATTATATTTATTATTGGTTATGCTTGTTGCAGAGTGGGTTATCAATTGATTAATAGTAAAGTAATAAACGCGGGCAGCCCATTTAGGGGGCGAAAGTGTTAGGGGACGGCCGATTTAGGGGGCGGCAGATTTTAGGGGGGCAGATTTAGGGGGCGGCAGATTTAGGGGGAGGAAGATTTAGGGGGAGCAAGCTTTAGGGGCGAAAGATCTACGGAACGGGAGATTTACGTGTCCGGAAAAATTTAAGGACGGAAGATTTAGGGGGCGGAAGAATTAGGGGCGGGAGATTTAGTGGGCGGGAGATTTAGAAGGCAGAAGATTTAGAGGCGGAAGATCTAGGTTGCTGAACATTTAGGGGTGGAAAATTTAAGGGTGGAAGATTTAGGGGGCCGATGATTTAGGGGGCGGAAGATTTAGGGGGCGGGAGA
>JABXWE010001292.1:0-67907 GCA_014611495.1 Limonius californicus | reverse complement strand
AATACAAAGTATTGATGAATTAAAAGATCGCATACGTATACGTACCGAATGCAATAGCTTGAATCCCAACTTTCTTGCGAATGCTGTGCGTGGTTATCAACACCGGTTAGGTTATTGTTTAGAAGTAGAAGGTGGCCATTTCGAATACTTGTTGTAACTGTTGTTTTTATTTTCATTTCCGTTTTCTCTTATTGATATTTAATGTTTTACAATAATAATCGTCGTTGTTATTCAACTCATTTTGATTTACTTATTTAATATAAACACTGCATCAACATAACCTTCATACTCAAATAATTGACAACTATAGTGACGTTTGTTTTTGATTTCTAGTTGTCGGTATAGTTGGTTGCCTACACAATAGGCGAATTTGACGCGTTTCTTTTAAAAGTATACATTGGCTATGTATACTAAAAAGAAAAATTCTCTGTATATTTTTGAGTGTGGTCATTATTTGTTGTCACATTCAAATCCTGTGATATTCCTGTTCCTTACACAAAATGTAATTCTACAATATTATAATTTAAAACAACGCTAACAGAGTAGGAGGCCCATTATGTAATCCTTGAAAACTCAAAAAAGATACAATCGCCTAAATATTCTCGTATCTTTTTTTGTAACTTCATATGAAATATAATAAACTAACAGTAATACGAAATTCTAAAAGTAGTTTTAATTGTAATCCTTGGGAACCCCCAGAACAGTAAAATTCTTCATAGTAAACTATTTCGTGAATCGTGTTAGGACAAATAGGGAAAAACGCAGCACACACACCCTCAAAAATTTTTCAGTAAATGTAAGACTGTAGTTTGTAAGTCAGTCGAACACAGTTCATTGGTTCATAAATTTCCTTCACCCCCGACCTTGCCCTTGTGACGCAAAAGCGTTCAAAACAAACCTAGGGTAAGCTTCGCCTGTTAGTCGCTGGTCGCTAGGAAACGTGTCGTATGGAATAAAAAAAGGTTTACCCTGATATCAGAGCGGGAATCTATTGCGACGCGCACATGCAACAGAGTGTAAACGCTCGATTGAAGGTTTGTTCGATTATTTACTAAATTCTACCATACCATATTTCTCATTTATTACTAGACTGACAGGTATGAAAATATTGTTGCGGGATGAAAACAGAGTATAGAATAACAAAACATTGAAGTGATCGATGAATCAACTAATTTGACGAAAATATGTCAAGAATACTTTTTTTACAGTTGCGCAAACTAAACCGGGTAAACGAGGAACACGTTTATTAAACTAAACATCCATGTTGCCTTCAGATTTCATGCCCTGTTAAAGTATAAATAAATAAATATTAGAGCAAACATAAGAACATAATAATAATAATCATAACATATCTTCGTCAAATCACAAATTAAACAAAATTGCATTACCAGTAAACACAAATTACGAATTGAATATTTTTAATTAAAATACAAGTTATTTAATTCTCTTATTATTCCTAATCAGTTTTCAAATAAAGTCCCAACTCATTGCTGACTTCATACCTAATGATTCACAGAGAGTACAAACCTATCTTTCGAAAATAGGCAACCCAAAATACATACCACAAGTTACTGCCATATTTAAGTTTTTATTGGCGTTATTATAAATCGGAGATACCTGTTCAGTATGTTTGATATTTTATTCTACTCAACAATTGAATAAACTTAATGTGAACGAAAACAATAAAGTCTTATTTTAAATATCTACGTTTACGTATTTTAAATTTCATAAATTAATAAGTTTACAATTTTGTTAATTTAGAAGAATATTAAAATGCTAGTAAACTGTCAAACATACCAAGTATCTCTGATTTATAATACTGTCAATAAAAAAATTAATATTGCAATACCTTGTAATCTGTATTTTGGGTTGTCTATTTTTGGAATAGTAAGCTCATATTCCCATTAATCACCCTGTATTTATTATAAAAATCTTTCAATCTTCAAAAATTAAATAATAATAAATTCTTCATGTTGGTGTTGAGTTGTCTGTGTTCAAAGATATATTTCAGCGCCCCCATAAAACAGTATCTGAAAGTTTAAAAAAATTAATTTAAGAACATTTTGTTTATTTATTTATTATATAAATACCCGATGTAAGTATATACACATAAAAATAGAATCCCCACTTATCAAAAAAATCACAATCTAGTAATATGTTTTGGATTTTGGTACACAGGGTGAGTCTGCTAAAACGAATCGGCTTGATATCTGGCTTATATGAAATATTACAAAAAATATTTTTGGACAGACTGTAATAAGCAATGCCCCCTGTGTATAGGTACTATCATAAATATTTTTTGGCTATTCCACTAATAAATAAATTTTAGAAGCAGCCCCTACAAATTATTTTTCTTAAAATTAATCCTTTTAGTATCGCACTTGCAACGTTTTTCTCAGTAAGACTCGATTATTTAAAAATCCTTTACTTTGAGATTTCTCCTAAAATTTTTAAAGAAATGCTTTGTGAGGTCAAATTAGTGCGGTAAAATATAATATAAAATTTAAAAAAATATGGCTACCTGGCAGTATACAGAAACAGACTTCTGCGTCTTCTCCTGGTACTTTTAAAGGCGGCATTTCGCATTTACAAATTAATTTATGCCAACTGTTCATAACAGTCATTAGAACGTTAATTTACTTAGTTTAAACGAATTGTTAAAAGAATGAAAAAGCCCAATTCATGGAGTATCGCCGATATTTGTAATGACATCGAACAACAAAGGTTCTAAATGGTCTGTTCTGATATGCCAGGCTCTCCCGCTGAAAACACGGTTTCAATTCCCAGGCAGTCCCGTTTTTTTTTATTTTATATTTCAGTTTAATCTTTTATTAACGTTAGCGGTATTAACAATTTGTTTTTTATCTAATATGGTTTATTTAGAAAACTTAATTTAATTTAATATTTTCTAATCGCTTCCCACTACTAGTAAAAGTTCTTACGTTTGGTATTAACAAATAAATAAAAACTAGATTAGTGAAGGAATTATTAATACCTCTAACCTCTAACATTAATCAAACATTAAATTTAGATCTTTAAAATTTAAAGAAAATTGCCATCCTCCGGGAATTGAACCCTTTCTGCTCTCATTACAAACTGATTTTTAACACTTCGGTTCATTTAACCTCTATGTTGTGTAGTGACATTACTACATATAATGCTGTATAACAAAGTGTTAAATTATTTTTAATATTATAATTTAAATTAAACAATTTAATCTTCTAATGACTACACTCGATAGCGGACACGATGACACGTTAAACCGCCCTAATTTAAACTTACAGACCAAACCTCTAACAGTTATTAAAATATTTAGCGCTACTGAGAACTACAGTCCCTGCAATGATCAACATTGAAACTTTTACATTTTGAAAAATTAAATTTTATACGCAGCTTCTATGAATTATTTGACCACTTTGGAACAGCCAAAAATATGTTTGATAGTACCTATACATAGGGGGCTTGCTTGCTTGCTTGCTTTGAAAGAGCGAGATCGAGGACGCGGTTTTCCAAGCATCTCTATGCACTTAGGCCACATTTGGCCCATTGTACACCCTAACTAAGAATTTTGCCTATCTGGGGTAATACCAACCTCAGTAGTGATTTTTAACGTGTCACACATCGTAGTGGCACGGGACCTACGGCTTTACTTCTTATCCGACAGAAGGCGCATTTTCAGATTTTTCCCCGCTAGAAAAATCTCGCCGACCTCAGCCAGGTTTGAACCTGCGTCCCTCGGATCTAAAGGCAAACGCGCTAACCACTAGACCACCGAGGCCGGCTATACATAGGGGGCACTTCCTTTTACAATCTGTCAAAAAAGTTTTTCTTTTGTTTCAAGTAACCGCGGTATAAACCTGATTCGTCTTAGCAGACACATCCTGTATAGTGTATATGATATATCATTTAGTAAATATTTATCGTCCTAGCTTTACCCGCTACAAAATTCTTAAATAGATGTTGTATAGCTAAGGAATTCATACTAATATTTTCTATTGATATTATTATATTATATTATATCTGGACATTGTTGATAGCAAATAATTTTTTATTAATTTTAACTTTGAAAAACGTCAAGTTACTGTTGTTGTGTTTATTTTTTAGTTTTGATCGCCTAACTATTTATTGTAAAGTGTGCAGTATATGTAGTAAAATTTTACTTCATGAATGAGAGCACTCTATAAAAATTTACTATTTTCACCGTCCTCACATGGCGCCCCTCCTGATCACAACCTATACACCCGCACGAGGTGAACTTGCTTCACGACTCTCCAGCTCCAGTTGTCCTCTCTTTGGCTTTTTAGAAGAGTGAGGAAGGAATACTAAACGAACGACAGAAAAACCAACTATTTTTACTACTGATGTTTAAACTAAAAACTTGCCAAAGTTGTTAACAACTAATATGGCATGGTTAATAATTCAATCCTCACCATAATTCAATTCAAAATATAAACTAGTCATAAACAACCTAAAATACTGCACGGCAGCTTTTTAAAATAAATGTAATATTCAGATTTTCTACAGATAAACTCAAACAAGCACGTACCAACTGATTATTTAGAATTAGAATTATACAAACAAAAACGTGATTTTTGATAACTCAGAACTATAATCTTGGGGTTACCAACCTTCAAAATAGAACAATGTCCCTTTGTTTAACCCTGGAGTTAATCTGTTGATGATTTCGATAACGTAGTATTCCAAGGCAGTGCTGTTAATTAAGAAAATATTTGTCGTCACATACACTGAATACAAACGTTTTATGTAGAAAATAATACCACGTTGAATGTAAACATTTCCTTGTCGTGATTGCATTGATATGAAATGTGGAGGAATTGAAAGCTTGCTGTTTCAATGTAATACCCCCTACCCAGTTTGGTTTTCGAAAAACCCATTCAACCACAGTTACAAAGAGTTTCGGAAATAATAGAAAAAGGATTCGAAAATAAGCAGTATACTGTTATAGCCTTCCTTGACATCTCAAAGGCTTTTGATAAAGTTTGGATCGATGGGCTAAAGTACAAAATATTACATATTGGTATACCAAACTACATAAAGACCATACTATTCTCATTCCTGGAAAATCGAACCTTTGCAGTAAAAGTCAACGGTTCCATATCACCGTCAAAAAGCATTCAGGCAGGAGTTCCTCAGGGAAGTATTCTCGGACCCATTCTTTATAACATCTATACTCACGACATCCCACATCAAACCATCTGTGAGATCGCAACATTCGCCGATGACACGGCGATCATTGTTCAGCATAACAACCTCACAGACGCCACAGAACAACTCCAAGGAGCCATGGACATCATTGCAAAATGGTTCACAAAATGGTGTTTAACAATTAACTCTTCAAAATGTGCTAATAAAGTTTTTACACTAAAGCGTATCGAAGAAGTACCTAACATATCAATCAACGGTGTAGAAATACCCTGGACTGACAAAGACCAAAGTGTTAAGTACCTAGGGTTGCTATTAGACACACGACTGACTTGGAGCGCGCATATAAACAAAAAACTAAATGAAGGATACGCAAGGCTAACTCAACTCTTCCCTTTAATTAACAGGAAATCTACTCTACGAACGGAATGTGCGTTACTCTTGTACAAAGCCTTACTAAGATCTCTTATAACTTATGCTTGCCCCGTTTGGAGTACAGCCTCAGATACCAACATAAAAAAAATCCAGGTATTTCAAAACAAGGTACTCAGAATAGCAATAGATGCTCCATGGTTTGTCACCAATACTCAAATCCATAATGAACTAGGGATTGAACCAGTAAAGTTATTTATACAAAGAGCCACCCAAAAGTTCTTCGACAACATAAATCTTTGTGAAAGTGCAGTGTACCATCAGCTCGGTCTTCGTAACATACACACCAGGCTCAAAAGGAAACAACCCCAAGATGTAATAGGCAATATTTAACTAGTATAATTTATACAATCCGAGGAGTTACATTTATGCCTCTAAGCTAAGGTAATAAAGTTACTGAAATGTAATTAATATCTAAACCATGTATAACAATATAATTGTTGATCTGGTTAATTCTTAAATAAAAAAAAAAAAAAAAAGCTTTGAACATAGGCCTCCCCCGTGGCATTTGAATGGTGTCTGTCTTGTGCTTCTCTGGTCCAATTCAGTCCTGCAGTCAACTTAATATCATTTGTCGAGCGTGTCAGTGGACGTCTTCTTTTCCTTTTACGTAGGTATGGTCCCCAGTGAAGAATGATATTATTCCATCGTGAATCGTTGCATCTCGCTAGATGTCCAGCATAGCTCCATTTTAGTCTGGTAATTGTTGCGAAGGCGTCTCTCATCCCTGTAGTTTTTCTAATATTGTCTGTTTCCTTTAATAATTTTAATTTGTTTATGTGCAGTTTTAGTCGGCTCTTTAGTCGAATCTTTTCGATGGGAGCAATCTGTAACAATCAATGGCGCAATTCTTTTATATTCTGCTAGAGTGAACAACGGTTGATTTTCTTTCTCGTAATATGATTATTGAAATTGCGCATATATTTCGTATAAATGAACATATTTTTCATTGGTAAAATCGATGTATAGGTTATCGTAAGGATAGCGTTCTCCATTTAAAAATACTAGAACATTTTGAATATTGCAATGATCCAATTGACTCATGTTTTTATTAACTTCTAACTAACTAACTTCTAAATGCTACTTGAGTATCAATATTTTTGCCAACGTATTTTGTTAGAGCTACTTCTTCAGCTAGACCGCCCTTTATATGAGGAACTTTCCATTATTTTTTTATTAAAAATTTTAATTTCAGGGATACTTCCTGGCTTAGCGTCAGAGAATGTTGCTTCGTCAAGATCGCTATTACTTCGAACCAAAAGTTCTTGCCTCATATTTATAATAACCTCTTCATAATCTTCGGCAAATCCTAATACCATTTTAAGCGGAATGCATACGCTAAATTTCCCATGATTAACGATATTGGATCCATCTTTAGGAAATCATCCAGCATTTTGTAATTTGATGCTATAATTTGGATTAGATGAAACATATCCTTTCATTGTTGTTGCAGTACCTTGGGTGTTTATGGAGCAGGTTACAAGCCCGCTCACTTCATGACGAATTTCACTAAATAGATAAAGGAAGCCGATATTGATAAATTGACAGTTTGAACTGCCTTCGATGTACAAGTAGCTTGAAGAAAGTAGGATTGCGGTTTCTTCATGAACAGGCTATCGAAATTCATCAGTTTATCAAATCTCCTAGTATACGGTTGATGTATGTGGAGTTCAGAACTATCGATGGAATTGTCAACCAAAGCTTTTTGACTAATATTTAGGATACTAATTTTAAAACTTCAAATTCTACGGATCGTAGGGATAATATATTATTAGATGTTATCTGGTTGACGACTCTCTCCATACTAATTCGGGGAGCGTGTATATACTTTTTATATTTGTTTGAGTTGGTGTATCGGGTTGAAAAGTAATACGTTTTATTATATTTTAAACCCATTACAACTGTTTTAAATGCTGTTCTACAGTCACGGTTTTGCCTCTAAAACTGACAGAATGGCCATTTTGATCTAATACTTGAATGGTAATATTTGTTGTAGTGGTTACTTTGATAGGTAAATAAATGACTGGATTTGGGGATTCAACTATTTTGTAACCGTATTATCAGCTACTATACCTATGTATTGTTTATCATCAATATTTAAATTTTTATTGATATATTCAGTGACGTCAGTAACCTCATACGATCCTGTAGGTGGAACTATTGACGAATACATATTTTCCGTGTATGTTTATAATTCGTTAGAATTATTATTTGTAGACTTCGGTTTAATACTTTTTTTGGGAACAAAGTAAAATTTGTTGCTGTCTTCAGTCATATTGGGTATAGTATTAAAGGTATGCAAAACTAATTAATTCTAATGCGTAGGAATTCTTATCATCAAGAATAATTAGAGGGTTAAAATCTGCACTAAGAATAGCTACCTTTGTGTCATCAGTTTTTTCTCTTTTTCTCTTCTTAGTTGAAACGGTTGGAACGGCGCGAATGCGGGTGTTATCTCCAATCAAGGAAGGATTATGTGGGTATGTATTAGTAGAGGCGAGGACGAAAATATTATAGGAAGCTCTAAAGTCTCATTCATACATACACTTGATTCCGCAAACCGGTCTGCTTCTGCACCACAGCCATCAACACCTTTTTATGACCAAGACCTGCATTAATCGCGCTTTGCTGAAGAATTTGATAATTGGGATGCCCTATCCTGACCTTTATCGCTGCAGCTGCAATCTTATCGCCACGACCGACACATTGACCATATTCCGTCTCTAACTGATCTCGTGTCTGCCTGGCGGATTGCAAGCTTGCGTGATTCCTATCTAACCTCAACCTCATGATTCGCAACCTTTCCTCAGTTTCAGCGATTCGGGTATCCAACTCGGCAGCAGAAAATGTATCATCATCTCCCAAATTCGACGATGTCAGGCCATTATCAGCAGATTGGGAAGATTCATTCGCACCATTTTCCACCATAACCGCATCCTCATCTGAAATATCTATAAAAATGCTAGATCTTGATTGGGTTGATGGTAGTGCGGGTTGTTAAAAGACGCCTTCTGAAACCATTGGTCGGTCCGGTTGTTCATATTCAATAATCAAGGGTGATGTGGGGTTTAAGATGGTTGATTCACCCCACATTCTCCCGATTCAGAGCCTCCAGGGCATCACCCCATAGATGCGTATCTACATTGCAGACTGCTTGATGGTTAAATGATTTTTTAGAAAGTTCAGTTATATAGCGGGTAATATTAGACTCATCCGCAGCTGGAGATGCACCACTTTCAGGTGTCGCAATACCTCTCACACCTATGGAAGCTTGGTGGAGGTGCTGGAGCCATAGGGGTATCCGACAAAATATTCTCGAAAATGAAAACTTGGACCTCATCTGTCTTCATAGGTGCTTAGTATAGTGAAACATCTGATACGTGGCTACCATCAGCAACTTCTGGAACCCCTAAATCAGAAACATCCCTTACAGTTGCGGATGTAACAGTGTTTGAATTTTGAACAGATTGCAATCTTCGGCTATTTAACAAACGCTTCAACAAGTGCATATCAGATTCTTCGGAAGAGGAGGAATCTTCGACATCATCCGACACAGAACAAGGGGTATCTGGTATTCACTCAAATGCCGGATGATCCGTAATAACCTCATCCTTGTTTTTGTATGGATAATCAGCTTCTCCTGCGAGGCAGGGAGAATGGGAGAGGGGTAGGGATATTGAGGGCCCCCTCCATAATAATATGGTCTACCGGAGCCTCTTACCATGTTAGTAACGGGCTGGGAATATTTGTTTGCGCTTGCGTAGACGGGGACGGCACTATATAAATACATTTGAGCATTTTTAATTTCTTCTTCTTTTAAGTTCTTCAAACAAGTTTAAAAATGAAATTCTTATATGTTCCTAATCGCGCGTGCTTCAGTATTCCTGATATTTGTGTTAGTTATTCTGATTGGCAAGATAATTTAGAAAATTTACTTGCGCATTTATCAACAAGCTACTGTTTTCTTTTTCCAAATTCCAATTACCCACTGAACCAGTTTTTGAAATCGTTTTTCCACGGAGGAGTCGCACTGTTTACGTATAATGAGAGTGGAATGTTCATCGAAGAGCCATACGGGTTGGTCACAGAAGCTTAGTTCCCTGAATTAGATGCTGTGATCGGCACTATTCTCACACTCTAGGGTTCCACCCTCATCCTAACGCCAGACGATTCCGATGTGGGAATTCTGGAAGATTTAAGCACTTGCAGTGACAGTGACTAATTTTAAACTTTTTTGTAATTCAAGTGAGATTTTGTATTTAGATTATTCAAAATTCAAAATTATAGTTTGATAGCATGACTAATTTTAAACTTTTTTGTAATTCAAGTGAGATTTTGTATTTAGATTATTCAAAATTCAAAATTATAGTTTGATAGCACCCGGGAATATGTGTGTAGAAGATTATACACCCAGTTATCAGTGCTTTTCGACATTCAAATCCTGGAGCGGTTTTCAAACTCCATAAGCGCTGATAGAAGATATCGTTCGTTGTTTTTTCTGCCATATTGAAATTGGAAATTGGGAACCTACAGGCGTGGCACTATTCGAACATCTAAAATGGTCTGCTGATTGCTGGTATGCCAAACTAGTACACATCAAACGAAGAAAAAAAGGAAAATCTTGCCACCCATATCGCAGCAACCGCATCAGAATTTCAGCGCAATGTGCCATCCAGTTCTGAGGAATCTATTACTGCTGAACCACTTCAAGACAACTCATCCATCAAAGGCATTAACGAAACGGTAAAAATGTTTTCCACACAATGTTTAATTGCCTTAACAGCTTCTTGTAATGGCGCATTGTACGTACTACAACCTCCAAATTGCACTTCAGCTTGAGTTGCTTACGATCCCAGTGGTGAATACCGTTGGAAAGAAATGTCTAGTGATTATTTAGGTGGAATTCTAGTGTTTAAACTATCCGTGAAAAACTTTACTAAAGACGTTCTACATTTTAAATTAATTTTTACATTTCCAACATATGTGGCTGACGCTAACTGACAGCAAATTGCTACTATAGATATACCAATTAAAAAAAGTTCTATACCACTGTTACGGTTCCTACTACAATATTTATATGTATTTATATAATATATTTTTTAACGTATAGTTTTATATCCAGTATTCTTTACTAGTACAAGTGTAACTAATTACTACTCGATCAAACCCAGCACTGTACTATGTGCTATGTAACTTTTAGTCGACCAATAAGCATGATGTTTACTGGTAATTTCTTTGTAATTTCTTTCAATAAATGATTTGTAAACATTTTGAGGAGTGGGGGTAATAGTGGGGATTGTTGGGTGGCGGGGGCCGACCTTGACCTTGTCGCAGAACTCTCTACCTTTCTCTATTGTAGACAGCCGCTATAGAAACACAGCTCTTGAGAGCGGGAGAGCTATCTTGGTGGAACAAAACAATGAGTTTCAATTTTCCATGCTTTTTTGCTACATAGCCTCACGATCTTTGGTATGAGTTTAGTGTAATAATCTCCCGATATTGTGCGACTATGTGTCAAATAATCAACAAGAAGAACTCCCTCAGAATCCCTAAATACTGTTGCCATTATTTTTCCGGCCGATGGAGTCACCGTTTCATACTAGCTGTTTCGACTCTGAATTAAAGTGATGAACCCAGGTTTCATCTACAGTTACAAATCTTTCCAAAAATCCATCCAAATCCGTGTTTATTTATCTTAAACTGCTCGCAGTAGAGAGAAATCTGACTCACTTCTTATAAGGTAACAGCATTTTCGGAATCCATCGTGGGCAGACTTTTTCAGACCCAATTCCTCGTTCACAATTTTCCCAACACTTTCAACGGAATAGCCAGATGTTTCGGCAATATATTTGACCGCAATTCTCCGATCACTCAGAACAGTATCATGGATCAAATCAATATTTTCTTGAGTGACAACAGTTTTTGGTGGTCCAGCACCTTGTGAATGTTAACACGACTTCCTTCCTAATTTAAAATCCTGGCACCAGTTCTTAATTACTTGATATGACACTATAGAATCATCCAACACTCCGGACATGTTATTACACATTTCCTTCGGTGACAAACTCTTCTTAAAAATGTATTTTATTATGGCCCTTACCTCAGATTTGCCCATTTCAACAAAATCACCAGCACCACAGTAATATTGATTGTATAACTTTTATAAACAAGAAGATAGGCACCTACAACTTGTCACATATTAACGTCAATGATGTTTCTAGGAAAAAAAATTATTTGTCCGTCATTGCCTTCTATGTTCGGTACAATAGTCGATGAACCATTGTCGCAGATTTACTTCTAGGACTACCTTATTAGAAAAGTTGGTTTCGTATGCAATATGCTTCAATAGAGAAAAAAAAGCAATTTATAAATATTTAGTTCCAAGTGTTGTTGCAGTAGACATTAGTAAAGAAATAAACACTGCTTCCGAAATGTCGCAGAAATTATATAATAATAATAATAATAATAATAATAATAATAATAAAGGTCGTTATTTCCCAAAGGACATATAGCACATTTTACAAATAATAAATTACAAAATTATGAGAAATCACAAGGCGCAGTTCAAGCTGATGCGCTTGCTCTTCCACTGAACTTTGATTTACGAAGAAAAAACATATTAAGAATCAAATGCCCAATACTAAAAAGAAAAGAATAAAAAAGAAATCCTCTACACATCAATGAAGTGGAATCAAAAGAAATTAATTAAATTAAATTAGATTAAATTAGAGAATCCCCAAAACAACCAAATGCAGCACACCCAACCAAGAATTACCAGGCCAGAAATAAAGCACTTTCCAAAACACCAACTAAAAAAGAAAAAAAAACTCTGTCAAGAAGATAGTTTTGCGACTGTTCATTAAGCAGGAGTTTCTTGTACTGATATTTAAAGTGCGAAATAGAGAATGTTTTAAATTCCATGGAAAGAGAATTATAAAATTTTGATATTTGGTATGTGAAACTTCGTTGGAAGAGAGCCGTCTTATGGAGAGGTGGCGTGATGGTACCTTTAAAACGAATATTTAAATTATGCACATCTTTCCTAAATGAAATTTTACGATGTAAATACGATGGTTGCTTTTCCAATATAATTTTATAATAAAAAGTCACGCTTTGCAATTTCCTTTTATTTGCCATAGATAGCCAACCCAATACAGGTAATTTATGTGAAACATGTTCAAATTTTCTAATACCAAAGATGAGTCTTATACAAGAGTTCTGTATTCTTTGAATTTGCTGACTGGAGCCATATGTAAGAGATGGGCCGTATACCTGAGAGCAGTAGGCAAAATGGGACATTACAAGAGCTTCACACAAAATTGTTTTAATGGCTACCGATAGGTATAATCTGTGGAGATATGAGTTTCAAGTTTAGGTAAGCTTTTTAGTGCAATTCGATATATGTGTTTTGAATCTCAGGCTGCCGTCAAGTATAAGACCCAAATTTCTAACTTCTTCAAATACTGGAAGTGCAACATCGTCGATATTGATGTTGAGATCGCTTTTAAGCACTGCTACATCTTTCTTATTACCACAGAACAACATTACAGATTTAGTGGGATTAATTTTTAGGCAGTGATTTTTTGATACATTAGATATACTCTCCAAGTCACGATTAATACCCGTCGTAACCTGCTGGAGATTATCAATCATAAAAGAGCAATATAACTGAGTATCATCAGCATACATCTGAGTATTACATTGTAGGGACATTTAGTCACTCAACAATGTAAGTTGGCTAGGATTAGGTTGGTAGCAGGCAGCCGGAAACCAGTATTTGGGAACCAACGAGACCTGCGCAAAATATGTGAGGTAGGAGAAGCTTGGCATTATATTCCCGCGCTCCCCGACTGCCATTAGAACGTGTGTGTAATGTGTATCCATGTTAATGATAATTAATTAAATTAGGAAATAAAAATTGTTATATTTATAACGCGTTTCATTCCTAAACCATGTTGTTACATAACCATGAAATGTGGATGTATAGATAATATATAAGAGTGGACCAAAAATAGATCCCTGTGGCACTCCTCGTGTAACTTCTCGCGAATTTGAGCATGAATCAGAAAGTTTAACTATTTGGCTTCTGTTACTTAAATAACTGATGAACAAAGAAACAGTTTATTTGTGGTCCCATTGTATGTATCATAGGTCCGCCACTGGTGGACTGTATTTATAGCTGCTAATTAAACAGCACTCTTCTTGTATCTTTAGGGAATGTTTATTTATTTTGGTTATCACTTGCATGTAAAGTTCAGACTTGATCTCTCGGCCTCGCGCTTATCGTTCATACACTTGCTCGCGATACGGATGATACGTCTTTGTTCGCCAAAAGTCAAACGAAACTCGTTCGTTTCACATGAATAACTAGTTAGTTGGTGCCGGTCAAACGGTTGCCAAAGTTAAGCAACGCATGCCTGGGTCACTACTAGAGTGGGTGACCCATTTAGTGGTACATCAGCGACCGCCCGTGCTTCAGAGGGTACGTAAAAACCCTCCGTGCCGGGTACCACTACGGTAGTAGTCATTAGGCCAAGTCAGAGGCTCCAGCGCGACCTCAAAAACTCTGACATCAAGCTCTACCATGGCCATTCAAATTACAATTACACAACTATTTGGAAATATCTAAGCTTTGCCGTACTTCATTAAACTGCTAATATTTGGTCAATTTAAGTGGAAGTTTTATATTATTACATGTGCTATAAATTACATTGGTAAATGTTTATCTATTAATAATTCCTAACATTTATACTTTGACAATATATACACAACAGAAATTTTACATTCAACTGGTTTCTTTCTTTCCTGTATGACTTCTCATATGTCTTTGCAAGTTTTTCTTGAATACACTATCATAGTCACATGTATCGTACTTGAAGGGTTTCTCTCCTGTATGAGTTCTCATATGCCTTTGCAAGGTATTTTTGCGTGCACCTTCATAGTCACACATATTGCACTTGAAGGGTTTCTCTCCTGTATGAGTTCTCATATGCCTTTGCAACGTACTTTTGCGTGCACCTTCATAGTCACATATATGGCACTTAAAGGGTTTTGCTCCTGTATGAGTTCTCATATGCCCTTGCAAGGTATTTTTGTGTACAGCTTCACAGTCACATATATTGCACTTGAAGGGTTTCTCTCCTGTGTGAGTTCTCATATGCATTTGCAAGCTATATTTGTGTGCAGCTTCATAGTCACATATATTGCACTTGAAGGGTTTCTCTCCTGTATGAGTTCTCATATGCCTTTGCAAGTTATTTTTGTGTGCACTTTCAAAGTCACATATATGGCACTTGAAGGGTTTCTCTCCTGTGTGAGTTCTCATATGCATTTGCAAGCTATATTTGTGTGCAGCTTCATAGTCACATATATTGCACTTCAAGGGCTTCTCTCCTGTATGAGTGCTCATATGCCTTTGCAAGCTACTGTTGCGTGCACTTTCATAGTTACATATATTGCATTTCAAGAGTTTCTCTCCTGTATGAGTGCTCATATGCATTTGCAAGCTATATTTGTGTGCAGATTCATAATCACATATATCGCACTTAAAGGGTTTCTCTCCTGTATGCGTCCTCATATGTATTTGCAAGCTACTATTGCGTGCACTTTCAAAGTCACACTTATCGCACTTGAAAGGTTTCTCTCCTGTATGAGTGCTCATATGCATTTGCAAGCTACTCTTGCGTGCACTTTCATAGTTACAGATAATGCACTTGAAGGGTTTCTCTCCTGTATGCGTTCTCATATGTATTTGCAAGCTACTATTGCGTGCACTTTCATGGTCACAGATATTGCATTTCAAGAGTTTCTCTCCTGTATGCGTCCTCATATGTATTTGCAAGCTACTATTGCGTGCACTTTCATAGTTACATATATTGCATTTCAAGAGTTTCTCTCCTGTATGCGTCCTCATATGTATTTGCAAGCTACTATTGCGTGCACTTTCAAAGTCACACTTATCGCACTTGAAAGGTTTCTCTCCTGTATGAGTGCTCATATGCATTTGCAAGCTACTCTTGCGTGCACTTTCATAGTTACAGATAATGCACTTGAAGGGTTTCTCTCCTGTATGCGTTCTCATATGTATTTGCAAGCTACTATTGCGTGCACTTTCATGGTCACAGATATTGCATTTCAAGAGTTTCTCTCCTGTATGCGTCCTCATATGTATTTGCAAGCTACTATTGCGTGCACTTTCATAGTTACATATATTGCATTTCAAGAGTTTCTCTCCTGTATGCGTCCTCATATGTATTTGCAAGCTACTATTGCGTGCACTTTCAAAGTCACACTTATCGCACTTGAAAGGTTTCTCTCCTGTATGAGTGCTCATATGCATTTGCAAGCTACTCTTGCGTGCACTTTCATAGTTACAGATAATGCACTTGAAGGGTTTCTCTCCTGTATGCGTTCTCATATGTATTTGCAAGCTACTATTGCGTGCACTTTCATGGTCACAGATATTGCATTTCAAGAGTTTCTCTCCTGTATGCGTCCTCATATGTATTTGCAAGCTACTATTGCGTGCACTTTCATAGTTACATATATTGCATTTCAAGAGTTTCTCTCCTGTATGCGTCCTCATATGTATTTGCAAGCTACTATTGCGTGCACTTTCAAAGTCACACTTATCGCACTTGAAAGGTTTCTCTCCTGTATGAGTGCTCATATGCATTTGCAAGCTACTCTTGCGTGCACTTTCATAGTTACAGATAATGCACTTGAAGGGTTTCTCTCCTGTATGCGTTCTCATATGTATTTGCAAGCTACTATTGCGTGCACTTTCATGGTCACAGATATTGCACTTGAAAGGATTCTCTCCCGTATGACTGCTCACATGCACTCGCAACTTAGTCTTCTGGGCATTTTCATAGTCACATATATCACATTTGAAGGGTTTCTCTCCTGTTTGTGTTCGTATATGAGTTTGCAAAATATTCTTATGCGCACTTTGATAGTCATTGCATTTATATAACTTTTCCCCAGTATTAGTTTCAACACTTTGATGCATGATGTACTTCAATGGAGGGTTTATTATTACATGGTCTTCATTGATACTACAGATTTCAGTTTTTAGATCTAATTCTTCATGTAATGATTCCAGTTTAATGGACCAATCATTATTACATTCAGCAATACACTTTAATTCGGACACTTCTGAAGGCAATTCCGATGTTTGAATCTCTTCCTGTTTTACTGTAACATACATACATGTACATGTAAGTTACTAAATATTAGATATGTAACTAAACTAGCACAAAATCATTTTAAATAGACTTCCAAATTTTCCCGGTTTTAAATAAATATCAATTAAGAAATAATTAAGTTCTACCTCGCACCATTAAACTAATAATATTTGCTCAATTTTATAGGAAGTTTTCATATTATTTAGTTACTACAAATTACATTGGCATGCAAAGTAAAAATATGGAAACTTTCTTATAATTGTTTTTTTGAAAGTAGTCCCTCTTTACTATTATTTACTTGCTTGTACTATTTAGCTTAGAATTAATTTTATGTGCAAATGCAAATTTACCATTTGCTTCCAAGTCGCTCCGAGTTAATTCTTCCTTGATTTTGGTTTGATGCCAGATATCACAAGTAGAATTTGTAAAACTTGATAGCGAAGCCATACTACTGGTAACATCGATTTTGACATTTTCATTCATATTAGATAAGGTATCCATGTTGGTATGCAAGTCTTTCTGTAGTAAACAATTGTTCCTCTTTGTTATCTGCCTGTTTATAATACTAGGTGAATAAACAATTCAAATGTATTAAAATGTAATTGTATAAACTAATATGCGAATATTCCTCACCTTTATTATAGAAATGTTTCAGATTAAATAATGTTATTAATATCAGTAAAATACTTGTTCAATAACACTTTATCTAGCAAAATTCTAAAATACGTCAAAATATTCGTTTAGGTTAACTAGTTTGGGTTAAGATTAGGTCGTTTAACCTGCTTCGGATCTATATACAAGAGGAATCAAATAATAGTGTTCCAACCATCTGTGGAGGGCCGAGCTGCTGAAGTCAAGTAACCACTGGGGTGAATCACATTTCAGCACAGGGGAAAGCCTTGCACATCCCGGCACGACCGTACCAGGACCGCTAGGTACCTACCGCCTTCAATGATTGGTGGTATGTGATCTTAGATTGCATCCTTCACGTGGTGGCCCTGTTGAAACTAAACCTAGCGAATCTAGACCGGGAGGTCGAAAAATATTCTCCAAGCTAAGGTGGAAGTCATCGTGCCGAGGGCTGAATGACACTGGGGTTATAGTGTCTTTAACGATACTTTTGAGATACCGGGTGACCTCTCAAAATATTTAACTTTACCTGCACAACAGGCTCTGTGTGGGCGGACTGAATACTTCCTGTTTACTCGTGGAACCAACTATGAACCCAGATAACCTTAAACCTTCAAAACCCGAGGAGTGCTTCACCAGTGAGGCCTCCTCACCATCCCTTTCGGAACGGAGTGTTTCACCAGAGGATTCCGTTCCTTCCAACCACCCACAAAGGACGGAGAGCTCTACCTGTAGGGACTCCCAAGTTACGGTAGAGGGGGCAGTTTTGAACAAACAAGTAGAGAAGCTCAGCATAAAGAGGAGGAACCGCAGTGGTGCTGAGAAAAAGCGGTTACGGAAGGCTAAGGAAGAGGCCGCGGGCTCCAACAGCCCCGCACCACTTTCAAGGCCTTCCACATCGACTGACAACCAGCTGAAGGATGGAACAAAACGCGGCCTCTCCGAGGGCACCCCCCCCCCTCCCAGCGCGCAGAAAGTGACAAAGAAGGCTCGTGCTCTGTTGCCACGAACGTACAGCCAAGCGGCCAATAGCGCGATGAGGGTTGCCATCACGGGATTTGATTATCCCGAGGTGAAGCTCTCTCGCGAAGAGGCGAATCTGGTTCAGCGGGGGCTGGACTCGATAATGGAAGATCTCCCTCAGGGGGACTCCCTACCGATGTTCCTGCCCGGTTCGACGAGTTTCGCTGGTCAGAATTAAGGGTGATTTACGTCACCTGTGCCGACGAGGCCTCCAAACTGTGGCTCAAGGAAAAAATGGCGACCATCCAGCCTTAGAAAGACGCCAAGTTAAAGATTCTGGAAGGTGACACCCTCCCGAAGCTGAGAAAGTTGATCGCTTGGGTGCCCGGTGCCCCGGACCCCAGCGACAAAATCATGAAGCGCCTGCAGATTTACAATGCAGGACTTCAAACAGCCCTGTGGAAGATCCGAGACCACCACGTGGAAACCTTTGGGGTGCGTCTCGTGCTTGGAGTCGATGAGGCTTCAGCACAGATACTGGAAGCCCAGGGATACAAGGCCTATGCCGGTATGACCAGGGTGTCTTTTACGGACCCCAGACACGGCCGCGAACCAGAGGGCCCTTCCGAGGGACCGAAGGAACCGACCAAGTAATCCTCCATGGAGGTAAGCGCCGAGGATAAAGGCGGGCACTAGCTCTCTCTGCTAGATGGACGACCTTCTAATCTTCCAGATTAATTTGCAGCATAGCACCTCTGCGACTAGTCTGATTAGCCGTCAGATGTCTATGGGGCAAGCACATATCATCCTCATACAGGAACCGTGGATTGCCAAGGGAAATGTAAGAGGACTGAGCAATGCCGGAATAGTCCATTCATGCTTAAACTCAAATCCAAGAGCATGTATCTACACTTCAAAGATGATAAATGCTCAACGAATGCCAGATTTTTGTTTCAGAGACCTGGTAGCCATAAGGGTTAGTCTTCTAAGAGATGGCAGGAAAACAAACCTCGTTGTCTGTTCAGCCCACCTACCCTACGACTCCCCCAACCCGCCACCCTCTCGAGAACTCGAAAGGGTAGTCAATCACTGTAACGACAACCACATTTCCCTGCTAATTGGATGTGACGCAAACACGCACCATACAATCTGGGGCAGTTCAGATGTCAACATCCGAGGAAGAGATCTTCTAGAGTATCTGTACACTACAGACCTGGAGATACTCAATCGGGGCAGCTCCCCCACTTTTGTTACTTCTAGAAGACAAGAAGTAATTGACCTAACTCTGGGTTCTAGCTCGCTAGCCCAATGGACCAAGGGCTGGCACGTATCGTCAGAACCGTCCCTCTCGGATCACTGATACATACGGCTCAGTCTAACCACAACCCGCCACGGGAAGGAAGTGTACAGAAACCCTAAGTCTACGGATTGGGCTTCCTACAAGGAGGCCCTTTCCGATAGATTACAAGTGTTTCCAAATAGTAGGTACTCGTACGATAAGAGAAGTAGAGAACAATCTACTAACCCTCAACAACGCGATTACGGCAGCTTACGAAAGTAGCTGTCCTCTACGCCATTCAAAGAGACGAGGAAAGTACCTTGGTGGAATTCCGAACTCCAAAAACTGCGCAAGCAAACACGCAGGCTCTTGAATAGGGCGATGCGTACACGCGCAATAGATGACTGGGACCTCTACAGGCAATCTCAGCGTGACTACAAGGAATCTATCCGTAGATCCAAACCAGAGGCTTGGAAGGCTTTCTGCTTCGGCATTGAAGGCCTACCAGAGGCAGCTCGACTGCATAAAGTACTCTCTTAAACTCCCAGAGCAAGGTTAGAGTGCTTGAGGCTCCCTTCTGGTGACCTTACGGCCACTGATGAGGGGACTCTTATGCACCTATTGGAAGTTCACTTCCCCGGCTCAACGGCTGAAGACGAGGAGGCTCCACCGGTAAGGGCTCCCCACATTGGCGGCAACCCAATGGATTCGGAGATTGCCTCGAAAGTGGTAAGTCACGAAAAGATCAGATGGGCCGTTGCTTCATTTGATCCATACAAAACTCCTGGGAATGATGGCATCTTTCCGGCTCTTTTCCAAGAGGGGCTGGACCTGCTTATCAAACCTCTATATCACATATTTAGAACCTGCCTTTCCTCCGGGTACGTACCAGCACCCTGGAGATCCGTAAAGGTAGTGTTTATTCCAAAAGCTGGTCGATCTGTCCATGACTCGGCCAAATCTTTCAGACCTATCAGTATAACCTCTTTCCTACTTAAAACGGTCGAGAGGATGGTAGATAGGTACATAAGGGATGGCGCACTGATTGCATCGCCATTACACCCTCACCAGTATGCGTACCAGACGGGCAAATCTGTGGAATCGGCCCTTCACCAAATCGTCCTTAGAGTCGAGAAGGCGCTTAACCACAGAGAAATGGCCGCTGGTACCTTCTTAAATATCGAAGGCGGTTTTTTCTAATACGGCCTTCGACTCAATATGCACTGCCGCTACGAACCACGGAATCGAGCTATCTATCGTTCGATGGATAAGAGCAATGCTAGAAAACCGCAAAGCAATTGCCACGCTCAATGACAGTACCGTAAGGATGACCGTCAGGCGGGGGTGTACGCAGGGAGCAGTACTTTCTCCTCTCATGTGGTCCCTCGTCGTGGACGGGCTCCTGCGGGAACTCAACGAAGCTGGCATCTACACGCAAGGCTATGCAGATGACCTTGTCATCCTAGCTATAGGAAAATTTACAAACACACTCTGTGGATTAACTCAGAATGCCCTCAGAATTGTGGAAACATGGTGCAGAAGGAACAACTTGGCGGTCAACCCTAACAAAACTGAGCTAGTACTCTTCACGAGGAGAAGAAGGATTGTGGGATTCCAAGAACCACAACTTTTTGGCACTTCTCTGAGGGCCGCCGGGAAGGTTAAGTACCTAGGAGTAATCCTGGACGCTAAGCTTACCTGGAGGGAGCACTCAGAAAGGCAAATACAAAGAGCAACTGCCTCCTTCTGGATGTGCAGACGCACCTTTGGGAAAACTTGGGGCCTAAAACCGAATGGAATGTCATCATGTGGATGTACACGGCGGTAATAAGGCCCCTACTCATCTATGCGGCCTTGGTGTGGTGGCCTTCCACCACCACATTAAGCACAAGAAAACGTCTTGGTCAACTCCAACGACTAGCGTGTCTAGGAGTGACAGGAGCAATGCGAACTGCCCCTACTTCGGCTGCAGACACTTCTCGGACTTGCGCCCCTTCATATAGTGATTGAGGCTGAGGCTAGGAAGGCAGCTTACAGGCTGAAGTGTGCTGGGCAGTGGTCAAATGCTGGAGTAACACTGGGGCACATGAGGTTCCTGCCGAGGCTGGCGGAGACCCATGTCATCTTCAATATGAGAAGTGACCGTATGCTCACCAGATACTTCTTCAACACACTTTACAAACTCGTCCTTCCCGCTAGGGAGGACTGGAGCACCCAAAACTGCAACCTTCTGACTCCCAAGGGCCCTGTGTGGTTCACAGATGGCTCTAGGACCCAAAACGGTACTGGTGCAGGTGTCTATGGCCAATCAGCAAAAGTAAAACTTTCGTTCTCTCTTGGCACGTATGCCACCGTTTTCCAGGCCGAAGTCTATGCTATACTGGCCTGCACCCATGAAAACATAGAAAGGGGTTTCGCAAACAAACATATCTACATGTGCTCGGACAGCCAATCAGCTCTCTAAGCCCTAAAGTCTTGCAAAGTAACTTCGGAGCTAGTGCTTGAATGTCGCTTGGCTCTGATGCGACTTTGTGAACATAACTCAGTAAAACTGCTGTGGGTACCAGGCCACAGCCACATCGATGGTAACGAAGAGGCGGACTAGCTGGCCAGACAGGGCTCTAATGGGCACCCGTTCGGACCAGAACCCGTTCTCGGAATACCACAATGCAATGTAAAACTAGAAATGAAGAATTGGGTGAAAACCCAATTCGTTCAGGACTGGTCGTCGCTACAGGGACCTAGGCAGGCTAAACTCTTTATCGGAGAGGAACCCCTACCAAAGTCCCAAGAGCTCCTAAAGTTTAACAAGAAGCAAATCAGGACCCTAACAGGACTCCTAACGGGCCATTGTTGCCTGAACAAACACCTACATAGGATCGGCATTACAAACGATCCCACCTGCAGATTATGCCATGAAGAGGACGAAACCTCTTTTCACATAATGTGTCAATGCCTCAGTCTCATGAGGATGCGGCACAAATATCTCGGGGCTGGAATACTGGAACCTGAAGATATACAGCTCATCCCCCTAAACCAGCTGCTAGTCTTCGCGGTGGGCACTGGGCTTTTTGGGGACGAGCCCTAATAAAGCGGATCGCACAATGGGCCTATGGCCTGAGTGCTGTAGGTGGAAACACCTGCACCGCTTCATACATACATACGCTATTAGTTTAATTTCAGAAAAATATACATTTTAGGATTAGGTTGGTTGGTAAAACATTCTGTCGTTTGGCAAGAAACACATAAACCGCGTCGCAAATTGAAACCCAAACTCAGAAAGTCCTTAAACTTGTTCCTTGTTTGCATTAAAATTTTTAACAGATATTATTAGGTAAAGTGTGCTTAGAGGCCAGAACAGGCTAGAAATACAGCAAATATTTTTTAATTTGTACAATACAGTAAACTATGCAGATCTAAACATTTACTTCGTAAACACCCGTTATATTTAGAATCTTGTTTCA
Organism: Limonius californicus; assembly: GCA_014611495.1. NCBI lineage: Eukaryota > Metazoa > Arthropoda > Insecta > Coleoptera > Elateridae > Limonius > Limonius californicus. The sequence continues at coordinate 44,790 of JABXWE010001292.1, read as the reverse complement.
TCCGAGCTCATTTTAAATTTACGTATTTAATCTCCAGGGAATCCATTAAAATTAGTCATGTAACTGCAACTGGTAACTTGTATAAGTTGCAAAACACTTCACGAGAATCGCAACGATTTACATTCTAATTTATTTATTCGCATATGAATATTTTGTAATTGAGTGAAATCATTTTAGCGATTGCGTTTTAGTTTGATCACCATCAAGTTATAGTCTGGTTTAGGTTAAGGCACTCGCTTTATTGGCAGACGTCTATCCACAATTTTGTAAAATCATACTGTATATTTAAAATATCGTTAGCTCAGTTTTGATGGACTTTAGTTGTAATAGATTTAACTAACTTAATGATTATTATAACACTTCAATTTTAACTTTGTACTTTCTTTATTTAGAATATAATAATAAGTCTCTGTGCAAGACCTTGATCGCAAACACATATGTGCGCTTCTAAATTAATACGTGCATTAAAACGGAAGCTCTACTCAGAACCAATTATCGTATTTTTCTGGATGATCTCAATGTGCAGTAACTATAGGAGATGATTCGACAAGTATAAAAATATGTGGAGTATTAATCAGTATGATTTCTAGTTTGAATACTACTTCGAGAGATTGTTACAGTTGCGCAGGAAGTTTCCAATATTAGTTGTCTCCATGTTTTACAAAATGCAAAATTACTAATTTGAAAATTTCATAATATATATAATAGTATAAAATATAAGCTGTCCCTCCTTAAAAGTGGTTGACGCAACTCAACATACATATAGGATGGCAATCAAAATTACAATTACAAAATTAATTAAATTAATCACTATTGCCTATTTATGATAATACTAAGTCTAACTGTCAATTTACTTAATTTTTAAAGAAGATGTCTTCAAATATTTCAATTATATACCAGGCGCTAGCCAACTAGAAGACCGCCGAGGGAAACCTTTTTTAGCCTTAAAACTTCTTTAAGGAACGAAAGTAAATCTGTTAGTTCTAGAAGATGTAGACACAGAACTATTACGAACATGGGAAATGATCAAGCATTGACTGAGAATATCCATGTATGTCAAACAGATCTAAGCACAAATGTGGGTATTACTAAAAGTTAAGTTAGAAGAACTCTGAGAGCAAATGTATTTTATCACTAATATTACCTTGGTGCAAGAACTGCATGAACATGACCCTCAGAGGAGATTACAGTTTTGAACTTTTTTTTAGAGAAACCGCATGGGATACGTGTATATTCATTTTCCAAAAGGTTTTTTCTGTAAATGTGTAACCATATTACTGGACCAACCTTCTTCTATAAAAATATAACTAGACAATGTTACTTGGATTTCCTCCAAAACCTTTTAGCCGGTTTGTAGGGAGACGTAGAACAATTCTGGTACCAACATGATGGTTATTTTGTTTATTACAGTTGGAATGTTAGGAATTATTTAAGTAAAGTATTTGGAGGTAATTGGATTGGAAGCATATTATTGGACCAACCTTCTTCTATAAAAATATAACTAGACAATGTTACTGGGATTACCTACAAAACATTTTAGCCGGTTTGTAGGGAGACGTAGAACAATTCTGGTACCAACATGATGGTTATTTTGTTTATTACAGTTGTAATGTTACGAATTATTTAAGTAAAGTATTTGGAGGTAATTGGATTGGAAGCATATTATTGGACCAACCTTCTTCTATAAAAATATAACTAGACAATGTTACTGGGATTTCCTACAAAACATTTTAGCCGGTTTGTAGGGAGACGTAGAACAATTCTGGTACCAACATGATGGTTATTTTGTTTATTACAGTTGTAATGTTAGGAATTATTTAGGTAAAGTATTTGGAGGTAATTGGATTGGAAGAGAAGCTGTGTATCCACGGTCGCCAAGAAGTTGTGATATTACTCTGCGACCCTTTTTTATTTGGGGTCAATTAAAGAAATTATATATACCTATATATATATTGCTATGTATTATTTATATAAATAAATAATTCAAAAATCCCACGTTGACAAGCCATATGTATATGCTATGAGAACTCTTATAAAAATAAATAATTATTAAACTCAAATAAATTTGCTTTACCTCGGCTAGCTCAAAAATTAAATCTTTATGTTGGTTACGCCAATAACACAAATTAAAATATACCAGCATATAAAAACATAAATATCTCAGGGCTTTTTAGTTCGTGACCTCGCCTCAGATAGTTATAAAATACAGGAATAAGTTCAACACATACTTATAAAACTTATCTATAAACTTATCTGTAATCCTCAAAAATGTTGCCATCCAGTGTACATCTAAAAATGTTGCCGTCCAGTATACATCTGAATTTCTGAAAACTGCAACTGATGCATGAATTTGACCTCGGTATGTCTGCTCCCAATAAAATCTCGATCACTGTATCTTCCAACGGCTCCCGGGACAGTTTACAAACAATTTAAATCTTTTTAAATTGTTAATTCTTCCAGAATTATACTTTTATATTGCAGTATAATTAATTCACTTATAACAGGTAAGTTACTTTAACTTTAATAAGATCTTTATAATGAAATCATGACTTTATTTTTAATTTTAATTTTTATTTCAGGTTTGCAGGATGTATTAAAAAAATAACTCGATTTAACTTTACACTTTAGGTAAGTGTTAATTTTATTTTAAATAAACACAGAATACTTATTAACCGTAGAACTCAATTAAACATTATTTACACAAAAATAACTTTTAAACGAAACATCTAACCTCCAAAATTAATCACATAAACACAATTGTAAACACACCTACTTTTAAACAAAATTGATCTTTAATGACGTGAAATATAAATTTGCAGAGAAGACTTAATTACGTCTTCCTTCTTCGATGGCCAAATATCAACTATATTCCCAAAATCACACAAATTTGGAACTGTCACGCATATTAATTCCTAAAATGGACCAATGAAATTATAAACAGCTATCAATATAATCTACAGGTGTTTCCAAACAATATAAAATTATTAATAACAAAGTTATAAAGCAAAATATGATTAAATAAATTTCAGAATAACTATCCTGAAAAAATTACCATTATTTTAACACCAGTCATTCCAAAATCTGACATAAAAAAATTACATGTTGTCAAAATTTCTAAATTACATAAATTTCAACAATTGATCCTTTAAATTGTTAAAAACAGATACATTAATTATAAACACAAATATATAAACACAAATATCTCCTCCACATATGCTAATAACAATATAATTAATAAAATCAGAATTCTAACCTCTCATACACATATTTACAAAATTATAAACCAATAATAATAAATTTTCTATGTTCTAGGGCTACTTCACTTGCCCAAAATAACCAAAACAACTTCCCACGTCGCACTACGATGTTCAAACATCATTCCCTAAGGAATGTTCACTCACAAAATCATTTTACAATTCAATATGGCACCACGCAGCACCTGCCGAAGATCGTACAAGACCTTTTTCTCTTATTAGGTATCCATTTGTCAATTTTAATCAATAATAACTTTTAAATAACCTTTCTTACATTATAAAAAAACTAATTATAAACAATTTCAGGTACAATCAAGCTTCCTATTATCAAAATAGTATCCTTTTATACATTTGTAAGGTATTACGAAGCCAAAAATCACATCATATCAGGGTTATCTTGTAAGATTAACATAGTATAAGTTTAGTTTATAATAATAATATTAATATAGGGCAAATATCATAGCAATATATATATATAAATATTTTTAATACGCGGTTGTGGGGTTTAATTTAGTTTGGGGTAATTTAGTAGGTAACATTTCTAACAACTTTGTAAAACATATCTTTATAAAAGTCTATACTGTCAGTAAAAATAAATTGTAAACATCAGTGTGAATGATTTCGTTGCCTAACTTCATGTTATACCAAGATTGAAAGTAAATATTGGCAACACGAATGTGGAAAGTTAGTTTTTTAAAAGTGGTATTAATGATCTCACTGTATTAAAATAATGTAATACTATGTCTGTTAGTCCTTGTTCTTGATCACTAATTTGCATCTATTTGTATAGAATTTACCAGTTTTCCAAGTTATTCTGAAACCAGACATCTATTTTCTGTTCCCAGAGGAATATTTCTAGTTCACGGGCATGCTGGAGCAGTCCATTTACATTCCACGCTAGTATTCTAATAGACGAAGCCAGTTTTATTTTTTGTTTTTGGCCGCTACCTTATTGCTGCTTTCTGGAATTGTAACTCTATTTAGAATGGATGTGATGGAATTCTCTTGCCTATCAAGTTTTCCAAGTATTGCCTGCAGTGTTTTGTTAATTGCGTCCAAGTTTATTTCTTTCTTTATACCTTGTTGCGACGTATTCTTTATCTTCTGAGCATAAAAGTTCCCTGCTGTGCTTTGTTGAGGTACTGGTTCAGCATTTGGCAATGTAGGAAAATTCCATGTTTTTCAATAACGTTACCGTTTGTTGCGCAGTAGTTATTCTTTGATTGTTTCTATTTCTTTCTTTTAAGATTGATCTCTTCGCTTTTGAAGTTCTTTAGCGATTATACATCCTCGGTAGTTGCCGGATGTGCTTCGCCGCAGTTAGCACATTTAGCCTTTTCAAGTTTTGTTGTTGTGTAGTTTGTAGTAAGATGTTTTCCTCCGAATTTCACGCAGCTTGGTTGTCTATTTCAATATGTTTGAGTGTGCCCGAACGCCTTACATTTTTTACATTGCGGGATGAGCGCTGTTTTCTTGGCCTAGGTTCAATTTTTACTATCATATCTGCAATTTTTTAGATTTCAAATATTTTCTTGCTGTTTTCTGATATGTCAGAGGATAGCATGAATAACGGTAAAGGTTTCTTAGCGACAATGTTGTCCTTTTTTTCTTTTTCCATAATGTTCGTTACTTGCGTTACCTTAAAGCCTTTTCTAGTCAGATCTTCTATAATCATTGATGGCGGGCATGTTGGGTGCAATCCCCTGGCCATGACTTTCAAAGGTATGTCTTGTTTAATTTCATATGTGAAGTATTCTACTTGTTCTTTGCGTAGAACAGCCACAAGACGTCGGTCTTCATGCGGTACATTTACTTTAAATATGTAATTGTTGGTAATTTTCTATATTGACCAAATTTATTGGTGGTGGTGAGATTTCTTCTCATCCAGTTTCTTTTCTAATTGTTTAGATGTTGATGGTTGTTGTTGTGGGGAAGTCTCTGATGTGGTATTTGCTTTTCGTTTTTTATTTTTCCTAGTTTTCTGGATTATCCACTCTGTTTCTCTCGCCAACTTCGTCGGTGCTGTATTCAACTTTCTTCTGTATTGTCTGGCTTTCTTCGGGCTTCGCCACTGATTCTTCGAGGCTTTGAACCCTTAGAATTAATTGATTAATATTATCTTTTTGGCTATTATTGGTATCGAGGATTTTCTGCCATGCAATCCATAGCTGAATTTCATTTTGCGTTTCTAGTTGATTTTCTTGGAGGAGGCTCTGGTTTTGCTGAGCCAAGAGCGCTTCCGCTGGAGTTGGAGGTTTATGAACCGTGGTGAAAATATTCATTATGCTGTATACGCATTTTAGCGCACCTGCAAAATTAATAGTTTGTCATCTCTTATCTAGTGAAGTACAATAACATTCTCAGGTGATTGCACTTTTTCGCTGGCTTATCATAATTCGCGTTTCGCACGTACACAATCTCGAATTGAATTACACTACAGAGAGCTGCGTCCAACACGTCTTTACTCTTCGAAAGTAACAATGCAGCTGAATAACAGTAATGCTTAATTATATTTTAAGAACGTACGTCAGGAAGTTATATTAATAGTACATTATAGGCCAAGGGGCAGAAATGCTAGATTTTTCCTAAGGTGCGCTTTGTAGCTCGAGGGCGAAGCCCGAGAGCTACAAAGCACCGCGGGAAAAATAGCATTCGGTCCCGAGGTGTATATACTATTTTTTACGCCGATGAAAACACGAAAATTAAGGAAGAATAAAAATTTCGTCAAAGCGATCTGTAATAATTAGTAGTTTGTGGAATTCGTATCTTGACAACCATGGTGACAGAAAGAAATTGCTTATAAACAAACTGACATTTGTGAACACAGCTTTGAAAATTGTTAACGGTGATGGAACAAGAAATCGAGGGAGAACCTCGAGAAATTGTTGATACTGCTTCTGCAGTGATTCTTAACTTGCTACCAGCGAAATCTAGAAATCTGTATGATGCGATTTTCCAGCTAATATTAATTTTAGTAATTGTGCTAATGTTTCATTTACTGTAAATGTAAATAAATAAGTTCTTAAATTTGCATTCATACTACTACTACTTTTCTTATTGTTAAACAATAATACAAACTCCCTAGGGAGAAAATATGTCACATTATCTCCCTAGGGAATAATACTTCACTTCTGCCCCTCTTTTGTTTTAGGAGAAACTAACTTCTCTTCCCATCGGCGTAAAAAAACAATTACACGCTTGGGTGCTGTAGGACATTTTTACACCACTGTATGTTATATAGGTAATATAAGTGGTTTTGGTCTTAATTAACATCGGAAAATTTTTGTAATTGTGAATTAATTATGTGTTTATGAATTCAAATTTCTCTTCTGTTTTCTTTTAAATATGTTGTGGTGATTAAATATTTATTTGATATCATAAAAATTGCTGAAAACATCTTATTTGCTAGGAGAGCGTTCAAAATTTCATTTTCCTGAATTTTTAAAGTGATGCAGGACTTTAACACTATTGTAGAGCTCGCCCATTCAAAAACCCACCAAACCCCATCCGGTTTTCCTAGACTAGCTTTCACATAAAATGAAATGAAACTAAAAAGTAGTATCATATGCATGAGATGCGCGACATAAAGAAAAATCCGCCACAAAGCACTACATTAAGCGTACAGGGAGAATAATAAATCAGCGTAACAAAGTTCTAAAACATTCATGCCCTTGTCTTGAGTAGGAAAACTGGATTGGGATGGATGAAAATTGGCTTTAAAAGTTATTATCCTTCTTGAAGTTCTTCGCCGCAACTTTCACAGTACCGAGTACGTGTTGATGGGGATCAGTTTCGGCAAGGAACTAAATAAAGGATTTCTCAATAATACATTATCGAGGTAAACTTCGAAACTTGCCACAATAGATTGCTGGATGAAAAAGAATTGTGTGGAACTATTCAGAGGAACCTATTAGTCGTACCAATAAAGGATTAAGATTAAATGTAGATCATTGTTTGTTTTGAATTTTTGTATAGATTGAACCAGAATTGTTATTGGATAATATATCTCTCAAGAAAGTTCGGACGCTTTTAGGTGAAATATGTTCGACATTTATGTGAATATTTACTATAATAAGAGAACGCTTACCGTAAACCCAATAAAATACTTTGTAGCTGATATTACAAAAAGAAGAAATATTGCTCTGATTGTAAACTAACTGAAATTTGTTCGAAAATATCAGAAGTAGCTAAGTATTTGTTTTCTTTATTAAATTTCCAGTTCAATATGAGAGAAAAGTTGGAAACAAACCTGGAATTAGAATGTAAGAAACTTGTATTCAGCAAATCTGATATACTAATCACTACTTCGTGTAACAAAAAGTAAAATACTCTAGAATATTATGCAAACATCAGAGTAATGTTATTTGATTTAAAAAATATGGCTGTGAATAATTTGGCAGAATCATACATTCGATTTAGTTATTAGATGTATCATAACTGTCGTAATCTCATTGGGATATTAATGTCATTAATAATGTAATGCATAGAAAAAATATTTCTTTATAATTTACAAAGTTTAGAAAAATTCATTCATTGACAGCCTTCCTGTCCCACTGCTGAGCATCCGCCTCTTCTGTGCCACGTGTTTCTCCTTAGCTAAGCTAGAAACACGGGGAACTTCAGTTTAACGTCGAATCCGAACGACAGAAATTCCAGAGAAGATTTTTAGCATGAACATATAATACGAGGTTTAGCAAAGTTATTTCTCAACTGATATATTAAAACGAAATACAGTACAAGTAGCACAAAAATATCTGATATATTATATATTCAAAGAAACCTCCATTTACCTTACTATACTTATTGCAATCTCTTAAACGTTTTTGAAAACAGTCGGCAATGGCGTCTGAAGAAACTACTTTCAAAGCGGTGATTATATTTTTGTTAATATCTTCTACGTTCTGAACTCACTTCTCTTTGAGAATATTTTATCAGTAGGAAAAGAATAAGGGCTGCTGGTGTCAAGTCAGGTAACTAACATTCGTAAATGATAGCAACAACGCCGAGTTTCATAAGATATTACGTCACAATTAGTGCAAAATGGGCAGATAAATTGTCATGCAACAAGAACCAACTATGCTTTTCTCGTAATACTGTCGTACTCGAAAAATGTTCTGCAATAATCTGATTTCAACCATTTACTGTTTGTTTCTTAGGAAAAAGGTAATCAGCATCGTTTTTATTCTGGTTTTTGCAAACGATGGTTGGTTTGAATGATGATTATTCCAATCTACTGCGTGCTCTAGCATTTCGTATCAGGATGGTATCGAAGCATCCATGACTCATTAACTTAAGTACAAAATGTGTTGTGGATTGGATATAATAATTCAACCCTGTTGTAATCTTTTTGATGGTGTATGATGAATAATTGACACAAGCGTGTATTGTTAAAATATGTTTATTTAACACAGCGAGAACTATACATGTCACTGCTGTGGAGTATCGAAGGAAACTGGTAACTGGTTGCACTGTTTGAACATTTGGGTTTTCGGGATCTACCTGAACAACCCTTTACATAAAAGTGGTAGGCTAATAAACGGTGAAATTCAAAGGAAAGCTTAAAGATCACAAAAGTACATTGCTTAATCTTAAAAGATTTTCCTTGTACATTTTGGACGAACTATGTAATGGGTATTTCCAGAAAATACATCTATTATAAGTTAAATACAATTGAGCTGCCGCAACAAAATGTTTGTACTATCTATCAAACGATTTTGATAACGTAATGTGGGCGTAGTTAAAGTCAAAATGTAATGGGCATACTATACGAGCAGTGGAAATACACTGGTAAATTAAAATATGGTGAATCCCAATATTTTTTTGATTATTGGGTATGTGTACCGACTGCGCATTTTATACAGGGCGGTATGATATTATTTTCAATTTTAAAACATACTTTGAATATTATCTCTTAGCTTAAGCAGATTATTTGTTGCAATTACTCAAAAAACTCTAGCATTTTTTAAATAGCGTTGGACAGTTACATATGCAGTGGTGTTAAATATTCTGCATTACTTTAAAAGATGGAGCATAAATAAGGCAAATTTTCTTCAAAATTACATAAATTTGTAATGTATATTGAGAAGTAAAACTCCAACAGAAGATATTATTTAAAATTAAAATAATTTTATTACTTGATGGTCCAGTCCTTACTCTTGATGACAATTTATTTACATCTTGCTGACATAAAACTTACCAGTTTTCCTAGTTGCTCCTTCGAAATACAGCGAAATCATACAAGAATCAGAGATTAAATTAATTCTGGTTATTCTGTGATATCCTTTTGTGGTGAGTTCTCTGCTACCTATATGTCTGGAGATTGCGCTGGTCAGTCTATCTTTTCTATTGGTCGCCCTCCACGACTTGTTAAATGTTAAATATTCATTTATCACTAAAAATATCTTCTGCTTCTTGGAAAGCAACATCTTCTTCTGTGCTCTACATCCTCTAAATACGAAACTAAGCATTCTTCCTCTCTACACCAGTAGATTCCGACCATGATTTGGGTAATTCGGTGAATTTAAGACTTCTATCTTCCGGGTTTGTTCTTTGCAACAATACGAGCTTTGTCTTATCAAAGTTTTGATTTCTAATAACACGATTTACTAAAGTTAATTACATACCACTATGGCGGCGATTTCACGACTGGAAGCAGCACTTCTATTAAAGGTGAAAAATAATTTTAAACAACTTCTCATCGCATAATTTCGTTTAGTTCTTCTGAGATATCATTTTCTAGATTTTGAGAAAATGCATACAGGGTATCCCATGACGTGAGGTCACTACTTCACCTACGTATAAGAGAGGGGAAAAGAAGTCGAAACTAAGGAGTGGTCATTTTCTCTAAATCTATTATTAAAGAAGTTATGACCTGTTTTAGTTAAATACTGAAGCAGCCAAAACGATAAATGATATTGAGTGCTATTTGAGACAAAGTGTCTACGTTAGTATGGAATAGTGCATTATACACGACGCTATAATGGATGCTATTATTGCCGAGGATAACAGTTGCAACATGAGGAAGCGAAGCGACCGAGTTTTGCAATTATCCGAGGTAATAATAGCCATTATAGCGAGTGCTATAATGTACTTTGTCCACGAGTACTAAATTATAACAATTTATATGACGATGCAACTATATAGTAGAGGAGAAGGTCCGAATATGGGCCCTGCATTTAATATGAGCCTCCTCAAAAATTCAGTAGAACATCAAACGACATTTGTGTAAACTAGCTTAAAATACACGGATAGCCAACTGTTTTACCGATAGTCTGCTATAAAAATGTTATTCTGTTGCCAACAAGTGGTGATGAATGAGATTATGAAAATCTGAATATATATTTAGAGGTAAGTTGTGTAAGAATATTTTCTATATTATTAGCTGACTAGGTTTCAAATATTGGCATCAGTGTGTTGTATTAAGATTAAGGTTTGTTATATTCACGTAGATATTGAGTTACTTAACCTTAAAAATTAATATGATATTTTGTTTGAATGACACGCTTTGCTGGTAATATGGGCCTTTTGCGGGTACGAATATGGGCCCTCGCCCATATTCGGACCTGATTTTGAATTTAGTGTTTTTTCCAGGATTATCATGCAACGTAGGTAATCAGCCTAATTACTCACCAAAGAATTTAAGAAAGAAATGGAAATCCGAAGATATGGTAAGGGCTTTGGACAATGTAAATAACCAACGTATGGGCTTACAAAACGCCAGTAAATCTTTTAATATACCAGATCAATACTTCAAAGGTTTTTAAAAAGACAGAAAGTAAATATCCTGGCAGCTGAACAAGTAGTTTAAACCCAACTAGGACGAAAAACAGTCTTAGGAGAAGAGATAGAAAAAGATCTGGTTAGTTATATTTTAACCATGGAAGCCAAGTACTACGGATTAACAAGACAAGATATTCCAAGAATGGCATATACTTTAGCCGTCAGAAATGGGAGAGTGAATGTATTCAAAAATGGAATTGCAGGGTGTAGTTCGCTTGATGCATTTTTATGTCGCTACGGCAGATTACTTTCCGTTTGAAGACCAACAGGAACCTCCTTCGCCAGAGCATTGGGTTTCAACATAGAAAATGTGAAGGAGTTTTTTGATCATTTGCAGGAGGAGTACACAAAACACAACTTCTCGCCCTATAAAATCTTCAACGTCGACGAGACAGGTTTGCCAGTTGTGCAAAGCAAGGTGGCCCAAGTAATTGGAAGAAAAGGAAAGACAAATAGCGTCTATTACATCCGTACTAATCAACGTGCTATTACTCAGTTTGATCTGGCGGAGTTTCTAGGGAAAGCATTTTTAAAATCGCAGACTGGTGAAATTGCTGCAAATGGTTTTAGGGCTACTGGCATTTTTCCCTTCAACCCCAATTTTCTCAGATGCCGATTGTATAACTGACGAAATTGAGGCAAAAAAAAACTGTAACATGACACCACTTGAAGTTAGGAGCCTGTCGTTGATGCTCAGTTAAAGAGAACCCCCGTGGAAGTGCCAAGATGAACAAGATTTAAACATTCATAAATCTCCATCAACATAGAATGCTGATATTGCACCCATTCCTGCCATAAAGAAGAAAGCATCGAATCACGGCAGAAAGCCATGCAAATCTCAAGTTATCACTTCATCACCATATAAAAATGACTTAGAGCAATCACGTTCTACCCCTAAGAAGCCACCCCCAAAACGAAAAGTGTTTCCAAAACCAAAACTAACAAGGGGGGCATCTAAGAAACAAAAGAAAAGTGATGTTGCTGATAGCGACCAAGACTACAACGCAGAAAACGAACCATCTGTTCCGGCTGATGATGACAGGGATATCGATGATATCGGCCAAATCGTTCCAGATGATAAAGATGCCACATGCCTGTTTTGTGATGGCCGTTTTTCAGAAGACCACAGAGGGGAGCTATGGGTTCGTTGCCTCATGTGCAATATGTGGGGTACATGAGCAATGTCAGGGGGCAGAGAAAGACAGTTATGTTTGTGATTTTTGCAGATAATTTATCGTTTCCATTTCAAATATATTAATATGTAAGTTTATTTCTTGGAAATAAAGTTTATTTTGTTACTTCTTAGCTTTTTGTGTCATTTCTGATAGGGGCCCATATTTCACACAGTCTGCCATCCTATGTGAAATTGACATGATTTCATATTTCCTCTCAAATCACAGTAATTTTTGCCTGTTTGAAACTTTGTTGCTTCTACAATTATAGAAGAGTCTTCGAGCTAGGTGCATGCCGAGTTTTAGATTTTTTTTCCAAAAAATCTAAAAATGGTTAATACAAAACAAAATGGGCCTTCTCCTCTATTGTGTTATTTTTACGAGTGGATTGTAAACATTTTTAAATAAAAGGAACAAAAAATGGACAGTGACAGTGAAAATATTAGTATTAATATAAATACATAAATAAGTCATAAAATTAAAAAGTTATGTTATTTAAGTGTTTATTTTCAATTTTTGACATTTGTAATTAGTAAATTAAAGCTATAAAGCCTGTGAAACGTCAACTTCATTATTCACTATTGATTAATGATTATTCACTGCAGTGCATTATAGATACCATTATCCTTAACCAAACACATAAATAATTGGCAGATTATGAAGTAGTCGTGGACAAATGATAGTATTTACTTGTATGTCAAACATTAAAGCACCTTAAAGTTGATTTCTCTGCTTGCACTTATTAACAGTGTTGATAACTTTTACAACGCGATAGTAACCGATTTCCATTACATGTGTAATTCTTGTGATGGAAACCCAGTAGCAGCTGCTCGAGAATATGGGTTGAGATTTCCAAATCGGCGACTACCAGATAGACGAGTTTCCCAGCGAGTGCACAACCACCTACATACGTTAACACGGAACTTTCCCGAAACCGTCGACCGAGCGTCCAATACAGCAAGTACTAGACAATGAGGACTACAAACTGCGAGAAATTGATAATAATCGCAGCACCTCTGTTTGTCCTGTATCTGCACAAGTTATCGTGCCACGACTGCAAGTTTGGAGAACATTCAAACGTCATGGTTTATATCCATTTCATATCCAGCCTGTTCAAGTCCTCTTACCTTCAGATTTCGCTAGTCATATGGTATTTTACCGCTGGATCATTAAAAATCGAAACCTACGCAATAGAATTTTATTCATAGGTGAGCAATATTTACAAGGAATGGATTAATGAACGGAAAGGACATTCACACTTGGGATTTGGAGAATCCATAGTGTCCAATTATCAACATAGTGAATATCTGGTGTGGAATAGGACGTGTAATTGGTAGAGGAGAACAACATCCCTGGCCCTCAAGATCTCCGGACTTCACTTGTTTATATTATTATTTGTGGGTCCGTATGAAAGACACCATCAGAGACTGTTGAAGATCTTAGGAGACGCATTTTTGAGGCAGCTGAACTAATTCGGAATAGCAATGATATGTTACGTGGGGCAACCAGATCTCTCTTGAGCCAGAATGTGTCTCGAGAGCAACGGTGGCCATTTTGAACAATCTTTATAGTGAATTTAAACTAAAGTAAAAATAAATATTGGCTTTTCTGAAATTGTAATTAATTAATAAATAATAATTCAACACTCTGAGTTTTGAAAACAGTTTACTTCAGGGCATAACTTTATTAGAATTTTTAACTATATTTGGTGTAAATATTTCGTACACGAAGTAGTGAGACCTTACGACGTGGGACACCCTGTAGATTAAATGACTGTCCTAAAGTAATATACCATTGCTATTTTTGCATCGTTATCTAACAAGGTATACGATGTCAAGTTTAAGAAGAAAACTTTAAGTAGGTACTTAACTAATCCCCTCATTATCTTCGAAGATTAAGAGTAATAAATGGATAATCGATTATGAGAATGCAATTGGCAGTGACAATGAGGGTATAACAATTACAACCAAATATGCGAAAATATATGTTAGGGGCTTGAGCTATAACTTTTTACACCACTATTGAATAAGTCCAAAGCTTACTAAATAAATGACTATATAAAAATAAACGGTTAAAGTGTAAAAATCTAGAGAGTTTTTATTTTTATCATTCCCATCCTGCACCAAGCTTATACTTCGACCCTCACGAGAAACTTCCACCTAGCAGGGGAATTTGAACCAACATTTCGTGCAGAATTACAAACATTCACAATAAAACGACAACTTTTCGGAGTTTCTTTCGTCCAGCGTTAAATTTTAATTCTCGCAAAGTTATGGATAACACGTAGGTAGACTGTAAACTGTACCATCGTAACTTTTTATTGTCAGTAAAACTGGGGGGCGAAAAACAGGCGCTGCACGAGCGACTGCTCGAAGATATGAAGCAGACAGAAGTAGCAGGATTAAGAAGCGAGTAGGAGCAGGAGCGCCCTGCTGCTGCTGTTGCGGTTTTGCGCCCTGTGATAAATGACCTAGGATCACTTATGAGTTAAGTTACAGTAGGCCCAGGAATTCCCCTTGCTGCACTTACTCTTTATACGACACTTCTAGTGAGATCAACTACACACTCAACAACCCCAGACTATCTTATTATTAAGTTTTCGGATTTTTAGCTCCCCTAGCGGAAAATTGTGTGGTAAAAAACATATCGCGTCAACAAGAAAATGGGTTAGCAGATTAATGATCATCACGTGCGCGAAATTCGCCCAAAATGGATAAGAAAATTAGATACATTAACATAAAAGATAACGCGATTCTTTAGACAAAAATGACGGAAACGCTTCCCCAGGATTTTCCCATAAATATAATCCATGCATATTTGTAATGATTCCATCAACGTTTTAAAATACCGCCGTATGTTACGAGAAAATCCAAATATATGTTTGTGTATACAAAATTCAGGTTTTAAAGAATCTCATCATCGTTTAGATGATGGTTAGCAAACTTTGGCTTGATAGGTTCCGATTTTAGAAAAGCAAAATCCAGAGAAAGCATATAATTAACATGCAACCGAGTGATACTTGAGCAATTCAGTGGGAATAAACAAGGATGGTATATGTAAAAGATGTTTTGTAAATTTAGTGATTATTTTACTAATACTAAAGTTTAAATGGTTGTATTGTGTATTTCGTATTTTAATTACACCACTGTTAATAGATGTTAAACTGTTTTAAATGTTTGCTTTTTTGGTAGGACAGGCTGCTATATTGATACACAAAATATCATTATTTTCTTCAGATCGATATTTCGAAATGCCAATACGTCAAATATAGCTATAGCGATGTTATAAATATATCATTTTTATTGATATATGAACATTATGAATATTATCGATATTATTGATTAGATCCATATTTCCGATATATTATTCATATGACCAATCGATGTACCGAGGTATGGATATGCTGTTATTTTAAAATGTTTCTTGAAATCAATATTTATATTTATCAAGGTAACAGTTGTTACAGAACGATGTGCTGTAAACACATTTTAGGAAAAGAACCAAGATAACCAAGAACCGAACCTGCTACTAGATAATCAAAACATCAATTATGCGGATCACATCAAACTCCTAGGCTTAACCTTCGACAGAAAACTATCCTGGGCTAGACACTTGGAGCAACTAAAAACAAAATGTAAATCTAAATTGGGAATACTTAAAGCCCTATCTAACTATGAATGGAGCGCATATACGCAAACCCTACTTATGATCTACAGAACTTTAATCCGTTCTCACTTGGATTATGGAGCAATCATATATTCATCAGCAACACTCCATAGACTAAAGCAATTAGAAGCAGTCCATAACACTGCTATAAGAATAGCAACTGGTACTTTCGTAACTAGCCCAACCGCAAAAGTACTCTGCAATGCCAACGAACCATCACTAAAGCAATGAAGAGATATACTGTTGAGACATTTTGCTGCCTCAATATCCTCTTGCCCACAAAACCCTGTGTTTGATGCTATTTTCAATACCCGTTTTCACACGACCTATAACCGCAAACTTAAGCTATCCAAACAACTCCACTACAGATTTGAACAAATACTAATACAGCTAAACCTAAAATTCCCACCCCCCCCCCATCCCAAAATCCTTCTCTGACATACCCCCTTAGACACATACAATCCCTCGTGTTACACTAGAGTTCCGCACTTTCAAAGATCTCCGTGTGAAACTCCCACCCACACAATACAGGTATATATACACAGATGGGTCCAAAAGTGATAACGGAGTAGGAGCAGCCCTTCTGTCCGCTGACACGAACATTCAAGTCCGTCTATGCGAGTACAGCATATTCACCGCCGAAGTGTTACCAATCCTAAAAGCAGTTGAATGGATTCAAGGCCAACCAGGCAATAATTTTGCCATATGTTTGGACTCTAAAAGTGCCCTAGAAAGTATCCAAAATGTATACTCAAAAGAACCACATACAGGAATCCCCGGTAACAAACAAGCGGACAAGTACGCGAAGGAAGCTGCATCATCGAAGGACGCTACTCGCTTCAATCAAACAACCGACTACGACATAAAGAAATTCACTAAAAGATCCCTCTTCCGCAATATCTGAAATCAATGGACATCTGGTGGTAGTATATCTGACAGTTACAATATAATATGTCAAGCCAGCAGTAGACGCCATCAAGTAGTACTTGCGAGACTTCTAACTGAGAATTCCCGGCTAACCCACTCATATCTACTGAAAAAAACCGAACGTCCTCACTGTAGTTCATGTAACACGGCAATAACCATCGACCACATACTACTTCATTGTGAGGAATATAAAAACTTAAGGAAACAATGTCAAATACCTCCAGCTTTGGAGGAAGCGTTCAAAACCCCCTTATCGATCATTCAGTTAGGACCAAGAAAATAGATTTATAATAAATATTATACTTGCTTTTAATGTAACTTACCCTATCATCATCATCATCATCATCATCATATTAGCCCATGTTCGTCCACTGCAAAACGTAGACCTCCCCCAGACTGTTCCATCTCTCCCTGTCTTGTTCTCTTCTGATGCTATCCCATCGCACGAATGAATGATGAAAAATGGACTGCAAGGACGATCATCGACGAGATGGGTCGACGACATACGACGCTTCATCTTACCCTACATGATTTATAATTGTACAACAGGTTACGTTCTAATGACCAATGTAGTCGAAGCACCATAAACTAATTTAAAAAAAAGATTTATGAGAATTCCACAAAAATGGACTAGTTGTCCATATTCGTCAAATATTTTCATTATTGTTTCACATATAATTATTATTAGAATTTTATAGAAAGATTCAGTTAATCACGCTGGTATATCGATGTTATTTTCAACATGATGATGTTCATCGATATATCAATATGATGTTTAAGCTGCTATTCGTGATAAATATTATCAGTATCATTTAGATAACGAATATGGAAAAGGCAATTTTAATATTTAAAATACGAATTTTTGAAAGTCTAAGAAGAGTCTGGGCGACGAAACAGGTTATGTCCTATTCTGTGTTTTTTTTTTACTAAAGCTTACATTCACAACAATATGCAATATGCAGTGTGTAACTAAAATGGGAGCGGATTGTCTACACCAAAACAAGAATAAAAGTTCAGATAATCATGGATCCAAAATGCTTTCTTACGAAGTTACAGTTGTCTAAAATGAGACTTGTCGTGTTCTTCTTCTTCTTCTTCTTCTTCTTAATCCTATGTTAATTCTTTTTTCTTAACCTCTTCTTTTATTCCATCATTCCATGTTTTTCTCGGTCTACCCCTTTTATTTTTTCCTTGTGGTTTTGCTTCCTATATTTTTCTTGTAAGTCTATATTGTTTCATCTTCTTCATATGTCCGAACCATCTTAGTTGTGCCTCAACTATTTCATCATATGCAGGTTTTATCTTGAGTTGTTGTCTATGTGTCGTATTTCTTATTCTGTCTCTTTTTGTTTTATTCCCAATTTTTTTCAGGAACCTCATTTCTGTAGCATGTATTCTTGATTTGTGTTTGTCCGTGATCGTCCGTGATTCACTCCCATATAATATTGACCGTCTAAGTACTCTTCTTACTACTTCCGTTTTTATGTGTTTCGATATTTTTCTTCTTCCTAGGATTGTTGATTTCATTGCTTCTATTTTTCTTATCCTTTCATTTATTTTTATATCTACCTTTCCATTTTGTTCGATTATTGGTCCCAGGTATTTGAAACTAGTCACTTGATCTATTTTGTGTCCGCTCAGTTGTATATTGTGTGTTTTATTTCCGTTTGATATTATCATACTTGTCGTCTTGTCTATGTTTATTTCCATATTGATCTTTTGTAGTTCCTGCTTCAGTATGTCTAAATTGTGTTGTAGTTTTATTTCTGATTCAGCAAATATGGCCATATCATCTGCAAACATCAATTCCGCTAAGTAAATTTCTTCCATCTTCCAGTACCCTGTTTTTATTTTTTTCATCCTTTTCTTTGCTTCTTTAATTACTTCATCTAACACAATTGAAAATAGTAGTGGGCTGAGTACACATCCTTGTTTGACTCCTATTTCTGTGTGCCTTTACCAAATCAATATAACATACATGTATTTCATTATTTTTATTTATTACTTTCTCACTAACTTGTCTTAACATGAATAATAAGACTTGAGTTCTCATTCCCCCTCTAAATCCACATTGGGCGTCTTCTATTGTTTTCAGTTTTACCCTTTATTCGTTGCTATATTATTCTTGCCATTAGGTTGCCTGCGATGCTTGATAATGTCATCCTCTATAGTTATTGCAGTTTCCTTGATCTCCATTTTTGTGGATCGCTAGAATTATTCCTATATTCCATATAATATCGTCCATTCCTGGAATCTATTTTTAACTTTTTTATTGCTTCTAGCATTTCTACTTGGCTAATTTCTTCCATTGCTTGTCTGATGTAACTATCATTTGTTGCCTCCGTTGTTTTTACATTTTTCTCCGTTAGCTCCTTAAAGTGTTGTCTCCATCTCTCCGTTATTTCATTTTCATCTGTAATTATTTTTCGCTTTTTATCTTCTATATTTACCATATTATACTCTTTCGTCTTCCTAAGTTGCTTTAGTGTACCGTTGAATAGTTTTCGATTTTCTTTATAACTCTTTGTCATTTATATTTTCCATGCTTCTTTTTTCTCCTTTATTTTTCGACTGAGATGCTACGTCCACAATTCTGTTCTTTTTATGTTTGTATTTGTTATTTTTGATATTCCGCAACATTCTTCTGCTGCATCTAAGACGGTTTGTTTGAGTTTCTTCAATTTTTCTTCTATTCCCATTTATTCTCTTTGTTCTTTGAATCCCCTATCTGTACTCTCTTCATATTTCTTCTTACACTTCTGTTCCTTTAGTTCACAGTTTCTTATTTTTTCTTTTACTATTTCTCTTCTCTTTTCCGAGGTCCTATCTTCTTGTGTTTTTATATTCAGCATACTTTAATCATCCAGATTAAAACCTAGTATCTTTTGAATAAGCGCACCAAAGGCGTGTCAAGTGGGAGGATCAGGTACTGTTTTCTAGAATATCTATAATATTATTTTGTTATCCTTATTTTGATAAAATAATCGTATTCGGCGTGCAAAATACCCCAAAAAGGTACTCTTCTTAAAAGTCAATAAACCCAACCATACTATGAGGATTAAATTCGCAACATAGATTTAGGACAACAAGACAATAAAAAAAGCGCATATAAAAATTTGTCCGCAAAAGCTTAGTTTTTACTACGTTCGTATTTATTCACAGACTAAAATTTTTAAACAATTTTATTGGGGTGTTACATCTCCAAAACTTATGTCTGCATTAAAATTACATATTCGATTTTTTGCTTGTATTTAACCAAAACAAAATGTAAATGTAGACAGCAGAACAGGCAAGGTACAGCAGAAGAATTATTTTCTAATGGACTACTTTTAATAGTTCAATTCTTTGATGTAAATGCCCATGTGACCTATTGTAATTTTTCTTTCTATGCGCATATGATACTCATTTTAAAACGTGATATACGAAGTGTATTCGGAAATTAAGCGATGACGTCCGTAACACACAAACATAAAGTAGCAAAAAAATGTTTGCGCTTATATCTTAGATAGATTCCTACATTATTTCAGTACATAATCACTGCTCGAATTAAACACTTATCATATTGCAGTACAAGTGTTTGTTGATTTTAAGATTGAGGAATAGGTGGTAGTCACTGGGCACAGTACGAGCAGTCACGTGCGTCACCGAGCAAAAGAACGACTTCAGAGCTCCCTAATCCTCCCTTTTTGTTCTAAGTCGCTCTTCTAAACCTTCAAAAGTTCTCACCATACAAGTCTGCATTAATTGTCGTACCACGTTCTAGGTAATCAACCAACTGCCTCAACAAACAGTAGCCATATAGTTTGGGTTCTCTCACTGCATTGATAGGCGGTTAGTTGCAAGATGTATGTGCGAAATCCAAGTCGCGTCGCCCGTCACAGTGTGGTTTAGATTAATTTCGCAGCAATGCAGAGGCAATTCGGTGTTCTTTGTGAACATCCGTCAACATCTTTAGCGCCCACCTTGCAGATAGTTTGTGGTATTGTAGCCTGTTTGTGATAATTTTATACAGTTGATTATGATTTCTATGGGACGGAGCAAGCTCCTGCACTTAGGCCACCTGGGCCCATTGCACTCCCTAGGGGCTACAGAAAACTTCATTGCCTGAATAGGTCCGTCGCTTCGGCGAAGGACAGAATCCTGTTCAAAGGCGTGTTTTGAATGTCTCTTGGTTCAAGAAAGGGGGAACCAAGGTATTTGTGTCTTAAGGCCACTAATGCCTTGCATTTGCAGAGGACATGTTCAGAGGTTTCCCCTTGCTCTTGGCATTTCCTACACTGGTTGTTTAACACAATCCCTATAGTGTGGAGATGACTGTTCAGGTGTCCGTGGCCAGTAAGGAGAACCGTTATTATCCTGATTTGTCTTCTGCTTAGATTCAGAATATAGTCTACCGATTTAGGCGTAGAGCTCTTGATGAAGGCTGTAGCCTGTCTGGGTGTGAGTCAGGAGGTCTAAGAATGCTGAAATAGCGCGTTTGGGTAATTCCAGATCTCGTGCCTCACATGTTTGGGGGCTATTCCAAAAGCTGGCTCTGGACCTACTAAAGGTTCAGAGGCCCCAGCCACAGCTAGGGCATCAGTTTCCTCATTGCCACTTATTCCACTATGATGCGGAACCCATAGAATTCCCAGGTAATTCTCAGCTGGGAGTTTTACGAATGTTGCTCGACATTCTTCAACAACCCTAGACCCTATCTTGAGAGATATTAGGGCCTTAATGGCGGCCCGACTGTCCGAACAAATATAGATGTATTTACCTATATAACTTCTATTGAGGTTTTCATTTGCACAGGCAGTAATCGCGAAGATTTCTGCCTAGAAGACCGTAGGATATTTGCCTAGGGCAAATTTGAGTTTGACCCTGGATTTGTCCCCATACACACCAGCGCCGGTACCTTTCTTATTCCGTGACCCGTCCGTATACCAAACTAGGCAACCGGGTTTAAGAAAGGGCCGATGGTCCGAGAACCATTCTTCCCGGAGAGGGATGTGAACCTTATAGGGTATGCTAAAGGAGAAGTAGGAGGTCATGCCATCACTTCCCATTTTATACAGTACCGTACCTGCCATTTCGGAAATCGTAAAACGCCAATCTTCAGGAATTTACCTGTTCACTTTTTCTACAAGTTCGCCGTTGATCACAGAAGGTCTCTCACTTCATTCCTCATCGTGCACGTTTGTTCGGTCATCTCTGAAATTCCTACACTAGTGTATGACCTTTCCATCACTCATGACGCCTGGATCATAAACCTCGCATATTTGACGGTATAATTCTGCAGCGTTTTCGTTTTTTGGCGGGGAGAAATCGAAGCACACCGTGCACTTTTTACTTAAGGGTTTTTCAATCGCAGTTTTCTTTTTAGCCAATGCCAGAACCACCGTAAAGTGACATGTGGCTAACTCATCAACCAGTAAAACACTCCCACAATGCACCAAATTGACTACATCCCTTTATACAACTGAATACAATGACAGAACCGTGGTAAAGTGATGTGCGGCTGCCTCATTAACCACTAAAACACCACCACAATGCATCAAATTGACTACACCCCTTTATACAACTGAATTCAATGACAGAACAATGGTAAAGTGATGTGCGGCTAGCTCATTAACCACCAAAACACCTCCACAATCCACCAAATTGACTATACACCTTTATACAACTGAATTCAATGACAGAACCACGGTAAAGTGATGTGCGGCCAGCTCATTAACCACTAAAGCACCCCCACAATGCGCCACATTGACCACGCCCCTTTAATGCCTACTTAATAATGCAGACGTTAAAATGTTAAAATTGCTCCTCTGAATAATGTAGAACAATGTTATAGGTTAAAATTTGATTCTACTTTGTACCAATCATTACACATTTACCTGCTGCATTATTAAATAAAACTAATTTGCTAAAAATTCAGTAATCATATGGAAGTAAAAATGAATATATATAGTACCTATATTTTTTGGACATTTTAAAAACTTTGAAATATTAATATACGTACATCATCATCATTGACAGCCTTTCCCTCACATTGCTGGACACCGGCCTCTTCTCTGCCATGTGTTTCTTCAAGCGCTAAGGTAATAAAAATACGGGGGACCTACAGTTAATGTCGAATCCAAATGACAGAAATTCCAGAGAAGGTTTTTAGCATTAAGATCCCACGGTTGCAATCCGGATTAGGAAATTGTGTGTTGTGGGTTGTAGACTAGATTTTTGTAAATCTGCATAGTAATGCCTAGGTTTCGAACCCAAGTCAGAATTGATGTTTTACTCAGAAAGCGAACGCTCTATGAACTGAGCTACCACCACACTGTACGTACATAATTACATAATTATACATATAATTTTAGATATCACAAAGTTAGGAAAATTCCATAACAATTGTGCGTAAATCCCCTATCTTACAAAAGCCATCCCTTTATGGCACCTGTATTTCCTAAGTAAATTTCAAGTACCCTTAAAATTAAATGAAAAACCTCGCCGTAAATGTAATTCTAAAACAAAACTTTTTTAAAGAAATTAAGTAAATCAATTCGCATTTAAAGCACTTCTACCCTCCCTCTTGACTTTAGTTTAATCCTTATCTCAACGGTTTGTTTTGTACTTTTAATCAGTCGAACTTCCCCATTCTGCTGCCGGAAAAGTTTTATAGGCAATTTACTTTTATAGTCTATATAGTTTTAATCTAAACGATCCCTAAACAGTTTTGCATGCTGTAGGTGCACTCAAAAGGCTGATTTACAACAATCCACTCAAGTAGCTATTACAACTTTTTTGGTAAAACCATGCCAGTATATTATGTTCCTCCAGTCTTAAATTTTCTTAACTTTATTGCTATCATTGAATCCGTATAATTTCATTTGTCGGAAAAACGTCCAGTCATTACCGAAAGCCCTAGGATAAAATTTCCGAGGGTAGAAAGTGCATTGTAGTAAATAGTAAACGGGCGTGTTTTGTAACTTTCTTGGTTTATAACGCAAACCAACCCCTGTATAAAGTGGCAGCTATCATCCCTAACTTAATTATGCGCGTCCCAAGACGGTTCCTGCTTAAAATTCCCACCCTATTAAGAGGATAGCAAGATGGCTCACCTAGGATTAACTTCGCGACTCCCAGATCATCCATTAGGTTTACGGCGGCTCATGGCTGATTTGCCCTTTGACACGCAGCTTTTTCAAATAATGCACGGATTTTAAGTTTAATGGCGGTAATTAAGGACGCCAATTCGCATCAAGCTCGACCAGTCGAATTACTAAGGTTCAAGTTTCCTAACAAAATTAACATAGAAATGAAATTCTCTTGAGGTTACCCACAAAAATAATCAAACTTTTATATAAGAGGTTAATTATTGAAATGTTTGCAATTAAACTGTGGATTACGAAAAAGTGTTGGCCTTCTTCTGGTAGTTGATATTAAATAAGAAAGGTTTTAATAAGTTTCGAAGGAGTATCTGTGTAGCTCCAATTTGGAAACTTTATTACTCGCTGAGATATTAAACATATCTTATACAGGGCGTCCCTAAACAATTTTCGAGCACACTTCCGTAACAGAAAATTGTTCGCCACTCAATTATCATATATCATTTAATAAGTAAATATGATATTAATAATTTACGTAGGTTTTCTTACTATGTATAAAATAGCAAAACGCTAATAAAAGAATAAATTCAGTTATAACCTTATCGTACGCTTGTATTTTCAGTTGACTTCCTGCTTGGAGAGTAGACAGGAACATAACCTTATCGTATTCTTATGTTCTAAGCAGTGGGTAGACTTCTTGTTTCGTGTGTAAACAGAAACATATCTTTATTGTACACTTAGTGATGTAACGGTCCGTCCTCGTAGGGACAGGTGCCTGCTTTTAGCTCAAGAGTCAGAAGTTCGTAATAACATGCGGAGAGACTATAATATTTACGAGTAGAGCAGGTTTTATTACATTTAAATGTTACAATAAATTATAATGTATTTGATTCTGATGTGATAAATAAAAGTAATAATATACAAAGACAAAGTAATAAGGTCTGCAAAATCCTGGTAGGTACACCCCTGGTGCTGGATCGGAGGTCGGCTGAATGACACTCCGTCGGTTGGTCTCAGGCTGCCTGCGGCGTGCGGCGGTTGTACTCTGTAGATTTGTATAAACTAACACAATGGTTGCCACCAGATAACTAGCGGGTCGCTAGATCCAGAAGCGTGCTTGACTTCGTAATCCCGACGATAAATGAATTTAAGTGTTCCGTAGAATATTTTAAATGGAATATTATCGTACGGTGAGTACTTGGAATTATATTAACGCCTAATTTTAAAAATACGTACAATCTGGCCTGACCGACTGGAACGTATTTTTAAATTAATTCTGCAACTCCAATTACGACTAGAGTATTAAAATCAAAGGTCCGATTAACCTGGCCTGACCGGCTTACAAGACCTTCAATCTCTTATTTGATTGGGTATTAACCTAATTGATACTAACTAGCATAACCTGTTTGATATCAATTAAGTTAACTCTAACGGCGAAGTGTTCCACAAAATGAATAAATGCGACACCCTACAGGTACGCGGATTTTATGGAATTTTCCAACGGATTGGAAATTCTCACGGACTGAAAATATTTCGGCAGCTTAACTTCGGCCGGCTTCCTTCTCTAGTGGACTGGTACTTCAAGTTTCGGGTTGACTTCCTCGCTGAAGTCTCGGACTCCAAGCTAATGAATTTGTGCTGGAATGCTGGATGTAAACTGGTTCACTTCCTCTAAGCGGCTCCTCCGGAGTGTGATCCAACGCGCTGATGAGTGCGTGGGGGAAAACAATTTGGAACTCCACTAGCACTGCTGCAGACGTCTCTTTCAGGAACTAAAGCGACCTAAAATCATTACCAAATGCTGAAACAGTTGCTCCCCGGAAACTTCGTTACAGTGGTGAGTAGTAAAACTTCTGTTTGGGAAGTAGACAGAAGCACTACCCCATTTTAGTCTTACATTCTCAGTGGTGGGCAAATGACTTCCTGTTTTGAGAGTCGGCAGAAACAGTGTCCTCATCCACGTTTACATTCTAACTGGTGTGCAGTTGACTTCCAGTTTTGAGTTTAAGCAGAAAGATAATCTTTTCTTACGCTGATATTCTAAGTGGTGGGTAGTTGACGTCCTGTTTGAAGCGTAGACCGAAACAGATCCTTATCTTACGCTTATATTTAAGCTGATACTAGTTTATACTCTGTTTGCAAAGTTGACAGAAACATATGGTTATTGTATGCTCATATGCTAAGTGGCGGGAACTTGACTTCTTGTTTAGTGTGTAAACAGAAAAATATCCTTGTCGTACGCTTATATTTTAAGTGGTGAGTAGCAAGAGTTCTGTTTGGAGAGTATACAGAAACATATCTTAATCGTACTGTAGTGCGTGTGTACCACATTTATCGGATTGCCTTGTTTGGGTTAGATATGTTTTTGTTATTGTTTACATAGTTACAGATATCCACTATCTTGTACAGTCACAAATAAATCGTGATCTCCAATTTTATCTTTTAATTCAAATACATTTGGTGTTCGGACCTTCAGTAAGGTCCTAGCACCATATTTGGTGACCGTGAACTATTCAGAAGGTTGCATGTTCAAATCACGTCGGGGTCACCAAATATGGTGGTAGGACCTTACTGAAGGTCCGAACACCAAATATATTTGAATTAAAAGATAAAATTGGAGAGCACGATTTATTTGTGACTGTACAAGATAGTGGATATCTGTAACTATGTAAACAATAACAAAAACATATCCTACCCAAAACGAGGCAACCCGATAAATGTAGTACACGCGCTACAGTACCATTACATTCCCAGGGTGGGCAACTGACCTGTTTGAAGTATAAAGTGAAACATAACCTTGTTGTACCTTAATTTCTAATAGATGGGTAGCTGAAGACCAGTTGTATGAATAGACAAAAACGCAAAGTGCTCAAATGTTGACGACCTGTTTGAAAAAAAGATAGAAACATAACCAGTATGCTTATTTTCTAAGCGGTGGGTAGTTGGCGTTCTAGGGGGAAAGTAAACAGAAAGGCAATCTCTAAGTACCTTTGTATTTTCAGCGGTGGGAGATAGATATTCTATTCGAAAGTAAATAAAACCATAATTGTTTCATATCATTGTTGTGTCAGTGTTGATAAGTTGATGTCGTGCCTGTAGAGTAAACACAAACCTTATCGTGCGCTTGTAGTTTTTTAATTGTCCGCAGCTTGTTATGGGCCAAACGAGGTTTTTCGTCGACCCGCAGTAGGAAAGATGGAAGTGCCTTCGGCTTAGCTCAGCGGAGTAGGGGTGGTTCACGAGAAACGCTTAAGGGAAGGAAATCGACCGTAGTTGTGTATAGAGTAAGTTAAAATTAGTGGGCGCCACCTACCAAACCACAGCTGATAGCTGGTTTTCGTGGAAGGCCGAGAAGCCAGCAGCTTACGGGAATCGGACTCACCTTTATTGTGCCTCCTGCTGTATATAAAGCTTACAAAGTTCATACACAAAATAAAAATACACAGAAATAAAAAATATGATGAATTTTAAGACAAAAAAAGCTGTATTGTTTGAGATTGATTACACATAATACAAAAAAAACATTCAAAATGATAATAATTATGGTTTAACACAACAGTAGTTGGAACGTTCAAACAAAAGGCGCACTCCTGGCTCCTGGCTTGCGATATTTACTTTATTAACCACACGTATCTGCGCAGCCAGTGACGTTGGAGTTCACAGAAATTTCAATATACAATTACACTTTACAAATATCAAATACTGGCAACTGGCGACTGAAGGTCGTTTTGCGTTACATCAAGAAAAGAGGTTCAACACTTTACACCAATAAAATGAACACCGGAACAAGTTTTCACAACACAATTAACAATTTGTTTTACCTTGGTTTTCTTCGGTAGGGAGTAGAGAGAGGCTGGCACAATTTGGGGTGTTCTTAGGTCCTGACGAAACTGGCAAAAATCGCAGGCACGCACCTGAAGACTGGATCCCGATGGAGACAACGTTACGGGCCAAGATTTTCTTCGAATAGGAAAAAACACGGGAACTTCAGGAGCCAAAATCTCCGCCGCTGTACGGGATTATCATTTGCAACGGTTTAGTGGAGGAGGTCACGGGGTTGGAGGTTTTGATCCGACACAAGTCGAGAAAACAATTTCACTGAACTGTCTTTACAAAAAACTAACACTATGCTAATATTTTAATCCGACGAAATGTCGAAGATTCTTTTGCCCAAGGCAAGAAAACAACATGATATATTAATTTAGCAGAGGCGCTGCCATAAAACTCCGTGTACACAAAATCACGTGCGTTCGCCCTCAGAAGCTAGCTCTCACTTTTGTCTTACCTTGATATCGGCGCTGAGATGTTAACAAGCAATCGGGTAGAGCGAAGTTGTTAAATAGACTCACGAGAAAACGCAACGCGTATCTCCAACAGCTGGAAGATTTCACCATGTAACGAAATATGGTGCAAGAATTCTAGAACACAGAGTTCTAAGAACTGTTTTTGATCGGCATATCCAAACTAAACAAGCACGGCAAGCGTAACAATGGGAACCTTTCGGAAGCTTCACAAAAGTGACCTCTCATAAATTAATCTTTGAAAATAATAAAATAGTAATCGACTACGGAGCGGCAATTAAAATAAAACTTTAATTCAGATGAAGCTGTAAAATCAAACGAACATAGCAAGTTGACATCCTACTTAAAGATCAAACGAAATCATAACCTTACGGTATGATTGTTGATATGAAATTCATTGTATAGTGATCAAAAGTAATTCATTTCTGCTCCAAAAGTTGTGTTTCATTTATCCTTGATGTTTCTGCTAATATTACATTACTAATTGTATATCCCATATTTCGTTCAAATTGCAAATCCTCAAAACAAAAAATTGTTATTACCCTATAAGCTAAATAAATAATTTAATGACTGGGTTAGTATCTACTGCAACCGATCACAGTAAAATAATATACTTCTGAGTACTGAAAATATCCGCGTTTGCAAACGCTAGTTTTTCCACAAAAGCTTCTTGAAGTTTGAAACTCGAATGCTAGATATCTTTAACAACAAAGCTAAGCTAATAGATATTATCGATAAGAGTAGTTATTGACCAATAAACTTATTACCAATAAAAATGACTTCAGCACAAGTTCAAATTTCAAATTACAGATTTTTAATATTAAAATTTGGTTGAAAACACGAAATTTAGATATGGATTCAAGACAAATCTAAGCAAGGCTGATATATGAATTAATTTCTATTTAATTTTGCACTGCTGTTGCTAATTTTACAGTTGTTAAACATTGTCTTCTGTTCTTTTTTGTACATTCCGTTTCATTTGCATTAATGAAATACATATTTGCTGAGTGCACGGACATACTTAGGATTCTGGGAGAGGTTGGTGTTAATTGTAATGCAGGGGCAAGGCTATATGCTAAACGCTATCCAAATAGAAGACATCCAATCCACACAGTTATTAAACGAATTGACCAACGACTGCAGGAGGGAAGAAGTGTTTGTCTAAGAAGCGGTGGTAGTGGTCCTCCATTAATGCTAAGATATCCCAATATTGAAGAAAATATGTTAAATTTAATTGAATGGGAGCCTACGAGAAGCGTACGTGGTATCTCTCGGATTGTAGATGTAGCAAAGTAGTCAGTACACAGAATATTACACGACAACGGTCTTCTTTTCGAATAACAAAAGTGCTATACTTATTACCACAGCATTAGAATGCACGAGTTAGCTACTGTGAATGGCTATTAAATCATCATCAGGAAAATTCGAATTTTATTGGAAATATCTCGTGGGCAGATGCGGCGACATATACGGTGGATTAGTCGCGGGGATGCTACAGTTTGGCCGCCAAGGTCTCCTGATCTAATGTCTTTAAATTTTTACTTATGGGATTATCTGAAGGATTTGGCATATCTCACACCAATGAACAATGTGTAATTTATAGAAAATTTGAAATTCTATTTATTTCTGTTCGTTCTTTTTATTCGTTTAGTTCATACGCAATTTGTGTTTAGATACTGCAAAGGATTGAAAACTATTTTATTCAGCTGTCGATTAGGCCTATGGGGGATATTCCATAAAAAAAAGCGCGATGGTATGGAAAGGTGTAGTTTAATAGCGTCGACTGGCCTGGATAATAATAATTATGTAATAGATATTTTTTAATAGTTTTCCATAGTAACTGGAAAAATATTTTTCACAGAGAATGCATCACGCATATTACGATGTTGCCGAGTTGCCACTGCTTTTCGTGTTGCGTGTGAAGAAAGTAGTCTGCGAAAATTAAATATTTTTTGCTGTTTCATATACAGTGTGTATTGTTGAACGGCGCTAAGAAGCGTTTTACCGCGAACTATGGGACACCCTGTATGTTGCTGTAGAAATACATACTCCGTTACTATTCAGCATGCAACTGCCTAAAAATGACAACTTAAAGTTGAATTTTCCGTGGATTGTTAACTTTATAGGCAAACAGTAGTTACTAAAAATTTTATTTTATTAATTGTTAAGCTAGGCAACCAATTAAACAATACGTATGATTTTATTCTTTGCATATTTTTAATACTAGAAAGCACACACAGTTGTGTAGTTACCCAATGTACGAGAAGCATAAAATCTGTTACTTTTATATAACCACGAAATGTACAATCAGTCTCTATTCAAATACTTACGTGGTTAGAGCAAATATATCAATTTTCTGGATATCAGGAACTGTTGTTTTGTTTCAACTCTATTCAACAAACGATGAAGTATGGCACTAAAGTGAATAGAGAAAGCGGCCGGGTTAAAACATTTGCCGCATTCGGGTTGGAGGTTGACTCCGTTCTGAAAGATAAACGAGCTTCTAAAGTAAATTTATCTGAAAAGGGTTTCTCAGCAATATTCTAACGAAAGCAACATTTTTTTCAGTACTTGCTTAAAAATCTTCGTCATGGGAAAACATTTGTATGATACCTACGCACATGAATGAACTCCTGCGTAAACTGTAATATGAGACGCTATGCCAAGGTGCGTAAGCGGTCAATAATTTAGATCCTGGATAATACATTTATTTTATCTGTCAGGAAGACTCCTATAGCGTACTCATTATTGGTGTTTATGGTGGTAAGATAAATACCAGCAATAATGTGTTCGTTGTATGTTAATTACATACAATAACGACTAGCTGAACCCGTAGGCTACGCCCAACACTATTTGGAATCTAAGAAAAATAATAAATGAGCTGTTTGGGGATGTGAGTAATATTCTTAACAAAAGAATGTTCCGTAGTTGACATAAATTTTATTATTTTTAATATATCAAATTTGTGTATTTTTACATTTCTCTAATAGTTCTCGGAGTTTTTAACAGAACTCCCTGTAGATTAGTATATTTTTTACATATTGTTCTATTTTCTATACCTCTGCTTGTTTATTTTGTGAAATTCTTAAAGTGTAGTTGAATTTTAAGAAAATAAATGCCGATAGCCTTGGCTGTAATATAATTTACCTAAGTAGATTGTCACAAATTACATTTCTGCATTATGACCTACTTGGAGGGTGGTTTTAATATAAGATTTAAATATATATAATGCGAAAAATAATATTCAAACACAAATAAGTTTGTCTTTTTGTATTGTGACAATACATATTTCAGGATGAAATACCCATAATATCGGTCTTAACTGAGTTTTTTTGAATAGAATGCGAAAAATAATATTTGAACAAGTCTTCTGACTACTTCCAATAGCTGTTGAAGTTAATACCTGCATAATGTATGATCTCACTTAATCCCACTCTCTTGTAATAATTTCTTATTTGTGTTATTGTTTAGTATTTGTATGGGTCCAATCTTCCACGAATTAAACACATTAGCTGGCTGCCATAATTAAACAAATCGCTGCTTCATACAGAATAGTACAGAGATGGATCAAATGTAAAAATCTGTACAAAAGAAAGGTGCATTCCAACCGGAGATTATATTATAAATTGCTAGTATTTGTTGCGGTTTTTATTCACGAATCTCTTCAATTAATAGCACTGAAATTTAAAAACACTTGTCAAAGCCCGGTTGCCCTTTACAAATGACTTTTTCATACGGGGAAATGACTGTTTAAGGGCTACGGAAAAAAATAATATAAACGCGGCTTAACCCGAGAATCCGCAACCTGCATAAATCTAAAAAGAACACTAAATCCAGAACAAGGGACAGATATATCGAGAAGCGATTTAAAAGAATCGAATGCAATAGACGATATCAGATAGTGATTTCCATTACCTGACGCTATCTTCGTGATGAATGGAGCCGAATCGGGAAACAGCGCATTACCGGCACCTCCTCATTCATTTATTTGGGCCGCGAAGAAATATGACTTCTCTGGTCTTATTTTCTTAACTGTCTTGCGGATGGTTCTTCGAGGGTAGGTTTTCCATTAAAGTTTCCGAATTTGCAATTCAATCAGTGTCTATTAATTTCTTTTACAGCTTACATGTTAGAAATTCGGCAGTTTGTTTTATATCCTAAGGCTTATAAGGAGTGAAGTTTTGCAACCCGCTTAGGAAAAGAAATTTATGATATAATTTAGAAACTTTCATCAAAATTCTAATTCATTTTAAAAAAGTTTTAAATGAATTAGTATGTATTATGTGTATACAGGGCATCCCACGATGTGAGGTCAATACTTCGTGTACGTAATCTTTAGACCAAATATAGTTAAAAATTCTAATAAAGCTATGCCCTAAAGTAAATCGTTTTCAATATACAAAGTGCTTAATTATTATTTATTAAACAATTATAATTTCAGAAAAGCCAATATTTATTTTTATTTTAGTTTAAATTCGCTATAAAGATTATTCAAAATTGCTACCGTTACGACACATTCTGGCTCTTCTTAAGAGAGATCTGGTTACCCTACGTAATATATCATTGTTATTCCGACTTAGTTCTGCTGCCTTAAAAATGCGTCTCCTAAGATCTTCAACAGTCTCTGAAGGTGTTTGGTATACCATATCATTCATATGGCCAAATACTCTTCTATTGCCTCAAAATATCGGATGAAGTTGTATAGTATACAAAAATATATACAGGGAATTGTTCTTTTTAGTATAGATTGCCTTTGTACACTTTTAAATAGAACGCATCAATTAAGCCTATTATATAGGCAACCAACAATGCAGAAAGCTAAAGCATGCTATGGACAAAACAATCAAATTAATTCAATGTTAAAAAATAAAATTAGTCTTTGTTTAGTGTCTTCTTGCGTTTTTTAAACAACCATGTACAGTAAAGACGAAAAAGTGGAAATTCTAATGTGGTATCAGAATAGTAACAGCTTAATAACTGCGAGAGACTAATTTTACTACAATATTCAGAAAGGCCTTGTATTCGAACCATACAAACAATAGAAAATTTAAATCAGAGGGCTCTGTAAGAAATTCCCATAAAATAAGAACTAAACGTAATCGCGTTTTACCTGAAGAAATGAAATGAAATAGTTTATGCTACTTTGAAGAAAACCCCACAGTATCGAGAAATAGGTTCACATTTTAATGTTTCTAAAACCCCGGTATTTATAACACTATAAAAGAATTTAAATATAAATCGTACACATCTAATCACCAACAACTATTCGATGAAGACAAAGAAAAAAGAACAATATTTTGTGAAACATTCTTTAATTTGCTGAATGAACATGAATACATTTTAAATAAGATAGTTTTGAGTGATGAAGCAACTTTCACAATAAATGGAGAAGTCAATTCACAAAATTTTCGGTATGTATTGTAATTCCTCATCTATCCACTATCCATTATCCTGCTAATCTTATTGGTTAGATATTGATCCCGCACTAACCGCCATTTACAAAACTTAACTCACAGTCAATACATTGGGAAAGTTAAGTATGGCTAGGAATAGTTATAAATAAGCTTATCGGTCCATATTTTATTAATGGTAATCTCAATACAGCCAAATTTTTAGAGCTATTAGCGAACAACATCATTCCGGCAATAGAAAACTTCAGATGGATGCAGCCCCTCCGCAATCCACGAATGCCATAAAAAACTTTCTAAACGACAGGTTTCCAGGACCTTGGGTCGGAAGATTCGGTCCCGTATCGTGGCCCCCGCGTTCTGCAGATTTGTCGCCCAATGACTTCTTTGTTTGGGGATACCTGAAATCAAAAATTTATACAAATATTCCAATACAAAGTATTGATGAACTGAAAGGTCGCATACGTACCTATTTAATATAAGCACTGCATAAACATAACCTTCATACTAAAATAATTCACATCTGCAGTGACGTTTGCTTCTGTTTTTTAGTTGTCTGCATAGTTAGTTGCCTACATAATAGGCGTAATTGATGCGTTCTTTTTAAAAGTATACATAGGCAATGTATACTAAAACGAAAAATTCCCTGTATAAACCCAGGCTTCCCAATTGGAAGTGTTAAAAGTTTTCTTGTATATTCTTTTATCGCAGAAGTTAATTTGCCATTTTTAAATGGCGATTGTATAGAGAGCTCTAACACAACTGGAACGTCTTTGCTTTACTTTACAGCTTCAAAGCTAAAGGCAATAAGGATTTTAAAAATTCAAATTGAAAACCTTGTATTTAAAATCTCATAATCTAGTTGATTTACAAAAATATATAATTATAGTAATATATACAGGGTGTTTGCGCTCCTAATCACTTCATTATTTCAAAACCATTTAAATTATATACATGATAATTATCTCTATGGGTGAAGATTATGGCGGACACATGGCATTGTCTACTGGTTCTAATTCCAAATTGACTTTTACATCATAACGCATATGACATAAGTTTGCAGCCTCGTACCATAACATTTGAAAATTATTTGTAATGATTTTTCAATTTCCATAACTTCGTACAGGCAGAAAACCGCGTCCTAGACCTCGCCCTATCAAACAACAACAACAACAACAACAGAAAAAAACAATTTCTACATTACAGAGCCTTGAAATTAAATGAAGATTGATAATTTATGGGGTGTTTTATTTAAAATAACAAAATAATACAGATTGCAGATTGTTGTTGAGGTCGTTTAGGCTATCCTCCAATCATTTCGGCCTAAATGATCTTTAGTGAGTACCTTACACATTAGGCCATCCAGCTACCTAAATTTTTGATAAAGTTTAATATCTTCTCGGAGTCGCGTTTGAACTGCCGTGAAGTGCGGATCGACGTGTCATTCGATCAGCGTTGCATCTTAAGTGTAATAAACAGCAGTGTTTACATTTACTTTATTAACAGTGTTAACAGTGAATAAATTAAATCGAAGTTCTGTGCTCAAAGGGGTAAGAACGGTCAGGACGGCAGCGTGCTGCCGGGCCAGACCCGCATAACTTTCTAACTCAATTCTGAAATCTTATCTTCGCACCATGCAGTCAACAAACCTTGATAACAGTCAAATAAAACCAACAGGCTTAATCTATCAAGGCAGCAATGTCATGCCAATGGAATCTTCCGAGGAAATATCAGCGGATATCAACAAAGGCCCAAACAAAAGACCAATTAGCCCAAATGATGGAAATCAAACTAAACGATACATTTTTGATAACACCAACTTAATTGCCAAAAATCCATATTATCTACCACCCCAATTGGAACAAAGTGAAACTCAAAATGGTAATACAGAAAAAACACAACAAAGCGAAACTATTAAGATTCCACCGATATTCCTTCATAACGCAAATAATTATCAAAAAGTAGTCAAGGACTTAACTGAAATAATTGTCAAGGGTAAATTTACTACTGCGTACAAAGGTGAGAATCTTAGAATTAATTTAGATAATATAGATGATTATCGTTCGCTAACCAAGCATTATGAGGCGAATAATATAGCCTATCACACATTTCATAACCCAGCAACTGCCAACCTATCTGTAGTAATCAGGGGAATACCTACTTCATTAAGCGACATTGAAATAAACGAAGAATTATTAGGAAAACAATACCCAGTAATGGAAGTAGTACGAATGCTCGATAAAAAAAAGAAACCTATGCCTTTATGTGTAGTCGAACTAAAGAAAGGAGAGAAAGGTGAAGAAATTTTTAATTTAAATAGGTTATGCTACTGTGTGGTCACAGTAGAGCCTAGACATAAGTCAAAAGACATACCGCAGTGTACTAACTGTCAACTTTACAATCACACCAAAAACTATTGCAAACTGCCACCACGCTGCGTAAAATGCACTGGCCAACATCATTTCTCTAATTGCCCAAAAACATCTGAACAAAAACCCCAATGCGTAAATTGTGGTGAGGAGCACTCTGCGAACTACAAAGGCTGCTCATACTATACTAAAATCAAACTAGCTAGCCAGAATACGCAGGCGAATAAGAATACACACACTGCCCCTAACATTCAACACGTAAATAATAAGCCAACCACCCAAAGATCCACAGTTAATACAAGGTACTCTAGTATAACTAGAAATCGAGACGACTCAACAGCATCACAACAATCTAATCAACCTCCCCAAACAGATTTAATTAACACAATACTACAAATGATAGTTGAAATTATTAAACCACATATTAATACAATAAAGTCATTCTTCATTTCACTATTGCCAACCTTAATTAGCAATGGCAAATAATAATTCACCAATTCTACAAAAATTAACCATCCTAAACTGGAACGCCAACGGTATAAAGAACCAGCGCTCAATACTTATTGCCTTCTTCGCCAGGCACGACATTGACATCGCATGTATCAGTGAAACTCATCTTACAACTACAGAAACCTTCAAAATACCAGGATACACTGTATATAGAGCTGATAGAACAGCCCCCATCGCATCGGGAGGAGTAGCAATCATTGCAAAGAAAAAGATAAACCTAACCCCTCATTACTTACCCACTTTAAATAACCTCGAAGCAACAGCAGCTATTATGAAATTAAACAACAATAATCAAATAAAAATTGTATGCGCTTACAAACAACCTAACAGGACAATACAAGAAAATGATATTACTAACATCTTCAATGATCAACAGTCCACATTGCTCATAGGTGATCTCAACTGTAAGAACACAATCTGGGGATGTCGCACCAACAACCCAAACGGAATAAAGCTCCATAAAATTACCTCGGCGCAAGCAATACAACTCTCATCGCCTCCAGAAAATACGTATGTTCCTTACAGACAAGACTATCAACCAGATATTTTGGACATCGTGCTTCACAAAAACTTCACAGGTCCCATAAACCAACAAGTGCTACCAGAGCTAGATTCAGATCACCTCCCGGTAATTTTATCATTCACATATACCCCCATGATAAAAACACAACAACAGAGACTAATAAACGGAATAGTTGACTGGGACACATTTCAAAATAAACTTGATGTTAAGTTAGTATGCCCTACAGCAATTAATACGAAAGAAGAAGTTGACGCTGAAATTAATAAATTGAATCAAGCGCTCGTAGCCTCCATACAAACAGCTATCATTAAAAAGTATTCCAGACGCCATAACAATTACTCCGAACCCCCAATGTACATATTAAATCATATAAAAGAAAAGCACAGGATTCGACGACTATGGCAGAGGACTCGCTTACCATTACACAGACAACAATTAAACAGAATCATACATCAGGTGAGAAACGAGCTTGATAACTATTTAATCAAATCATATAGAAAATACATTGAAAACTTAGAACCGAAAGACCCAACAATGTGGCGGGCAACTAAAAGGATACTAAAGCAGCCACCAACAATTTCATCGCTTAAAGTAAATGACGACTACTATTCCAATGATAAGGATAAATGCAACATCTTCGCACAACATCTTTCTCGGGTCTTCACAACAGATATAGACAAAACCAGTCCACACACCAAGGAAGTGGAGAATTATGTAGAAAGTCATTTTCCAGCAGAGTCTGGACTAATTAAACCTACGTCACCTCGTGAAATTAAAAAAATAATAATGCGATTGCCCATAAGAAAATCACCGGGACATGACTCCATCCCAAATATTGTCCTAAAACACCTAACACCAAAAGCACTTGCCTTCCTAGCGACTACCTTGAATGCGTGCCTCAGATTAGGATATTTTCCGGTAACTTGGAAAGTTGCTCACATATTACTGTTTAATAAACCTGGGAAAAACCCACACGAACCCTCCAGCTATAGACCAATTAGCTTATTGTGCACTATCTCAAAAATATTCGAGAAGATCATATGTAAACGATTAAACTGTATCTTAACCAACAATAATAACGTTCCCAAGTTCCAGTTCGGTTTTAGAGCTAAGCACTCGACCTCTCATCAACTTACAAGGCTCACTGAAATTATAGAAAGGGGTTTTGAAAGCAAAAAGCACACGTTAGTCTCTTTCCTGGACTTTTCACAAGCCTTCGACAAGGTCTGGATCAAAGGACTAATATATAAGCTTCTCCAACTACAAATACCAGCCTACTTATTCAGAATAATTGCTTCGTTTTTGACAAACAGAACTTTTGCAGTGAAAACTAATGGGGAACTCTCGGATAATAAAGAAATTAATGCAGGGGTGCCTCAGGGATCCATTTTAGGCCCCATCCTATTCAACATCTACGTGAGTGACATCACTGAATCACCAGATACCCAACTGGCAATGTATGCAGACGACACGGCAGTAATTGCCCAACACAGTGACATCGTGGAAGGAGCTACACAACTGAACCGTGCCGTCAACCATATTACAGACTGGTGCAATAAATGGTATCTACAATTAAATCCCCAAAAATGCGAGACCAAGATCTTCACACTGCGTCGCCCTAATAACCCACCAAAAATCAAAATCAATAATACTGAAATAGACTGGAATCCTCATGACAGAGCTGTTAAATACCTAGGTGTACATCTTGATAGGAAACTTACATGGGGAATACACATAAACAAAAAATTAAATGAATGTCATGCGAGACTAGCACAGCTATATCCTATCATCAACCGTAAATCCTCGCTAAAAACCGAATGTGCATTTCTTATGTATAAAGCATTATTACGACCTGTAATCACGTATGGATGCTCAGTTTGGGGAGCAGCCTCAAAAACGCACATCAACAAAATCCAAGTGTTGCAAAACAAGATCCTGAGAATATCTACAAATGCCCCGTGGTAAATTAGAAATAAACATCTACACGATGAACTAGGTGTGCCAACCGTCAAACAATTCATTCTGAAATGTAACAAAAAATTTTTCAAAAATATACCATCTTGCCCAGGTGCAGTCCACTACTCCGTTGGCGAGAAGAACCTGCATGCGAGACTAAAGCGACTTCTTCCACAAGATCTCATCAACTCAACTGACAGCGATAATAGTGCATCGGATTAAAAATGTGTAGTGCGTGAGGAGCTAGTAGTAGCTGCCCTCTTAAAGTTATTATAAGTGCAAAATTATCATCTTCAACTCAACTGTGGATAACATTAATTTGTTGAGCCGGTTACAAGTATAGAATTAAAAAAAAAAAAATATCTTCTCGGAGGCTGTTTTTGCTATATCTTGAAGTAACAATGTTACCTTTTCAAGAAAATTTAGTCTTTAATGCGTCACCTTCGCATAATATATGGCCTGTAGTTTCTTTTGCAAGCCAGAATCAAGGGTTTTCGTCCTCGGCCTTGCCAATTTTTTGAGATGGTATTTCACGAAGCTATGCCTAATCAACAGGCTCGTTATTTGCTTTAAATCCTTCTTGTTCTTGCGGAAAAGCCTTTTTGGCATTCATAGGTGAGTTAATAAAACTGTTTGCTTGATACTCCCCTGGAGTACTGTCCTCTTTCTTACCGACTTCATTACGTATGATTTTGCAAGTTCACAGAAAGGTTCCTTATTTTGCGAGGTGGTTAACTGTTTCGTTTTCTTCTATTTGCTCAAGCGGCACACACATTAGGGTAACCCTATTGTATCTTGTCAGTTATTTTAGAGATTGTTTGCGGTCGAACGCTACCTATGCCACAAAAATAGAAGCATTTAGAGATTTAAGAGCGCTTGGCTGTCGCATAGTATTTGTATCCATGTTTTACACAGGCCACTATTTGTGCACTCTCGTGCACAAGGGCATATATCATATACTTTAGCCTAAAAGATGGTTGGGGTGTTGTAGAGTGGTACAGATAAGCTGCATGTAGGCCCAGCTACGCCTACATCAACTCCATCACTCGTATTGGAGCTACGAGTATACCACAGTCTCCGTACGACTGTTGATAACCAACTACATCAAAAGTTATAATCAATTTCAAATGGGTGCTAAAAACTGGGGATTATATCTACCATGGTCTTTTACTCACATAGTATAATTTTCGTGAATATATGTCTCATAGTTTTGGAATAATTAGCTGGCCAGTATAAGAACAAACAATCTGTATACAGTGTGGAACAGCCAAATAGAATAAATTCGGTATCTCAATTATTGTGCATATTTTTAAAAAACCCCGAGACACGTCAGTTTTAGATTATGAAATGACATCGTGCAACGTAAAAATGTCATCCCCAAATTCAACCCCTCCGAGTGACAGTTGCAACCCCCAAATTTTTAAATTGGAAGTAGGGGCTTGTGATACCTCATTTGGAAGGTCTTTTCATTCTCTATTCTATCCTATCTCCGTAACCAACCATCTGTAGAATTGTTACATTATGCATTTATGTTAAACAAACCATGTTTCTGCAGTTAGCAAAACTCAAACAACACGCACAACACAGACTCACAACTACTGTCATGCGGTTACAATCACATAGCAAGTTGCTACGGTGTTTTCAACAAAATTAACACCGCCAACTATGAAGAATGTTGATAAGTTATTACGTCTTCTTTTTAGGTGATACTGTCGAAAAAAGAAACCGTAATTGTTTTTGCTTGCCTTCTCATTATCAAGAACGAAGCGCTATTAGTTATTAGGTTTTTAGTCTGTTGTAGCGAATTTCGTCAATCAGATGAATTTATTTTTTTTACTGTTAATTTTTGCAATAAATTTTATAACCTAAGCATTTTTGAATAGAAAATGAACAGACCTTTCAAATGAGGTATCACAAACCCCTACTTTCAATTTAAAAATTTGGGGGTTGCAACTGTCACTCGGAGGGAGTTGAATTTAGGGATGACATTCTTCCGTTGCACGATGTCATTTCATAATCTAAAACTGACGTGTCTCGGGGTTTTTAAAAATGTGCACAATAATTGAAATACTGAATTTATTCCATTTGGCTGTTCCACACTGTATACAGTCTGTTTAATGTTGTATCACAGCAGATATTTTGGATTGAATAGTAATATGTTATTTGCATTATTTTCACAGCTTACTATTTCAAGGGCAGCTATCATTCATGTCAGAGTGCCATTTACAACGAATAATTTGTTTATATAGTCAACTGATATGAGATGTGATCAAAAAGTTTTCAAATTAGGGAGAGCTCCGAAAATTGTTTGCATAACTATGATTTGTGTATACACAAATGCCATTTTAAACAATTGTCAAATTAAAATAATATATTCACTTGTCAAAAATACTTAAATAATTCACTTACTTGTTTACTTTTTAAAATACGTTTTTTGCGGCGAGATACGGTTTGAGGTTAAGTACACTTTATTGTGTTTACATTCGAAAAATTAAACACAAGGTACGGCCGGTACGTAACATGACAATTACGACATGTCTTGTAGCACTCACAGCTAACTCTAATTTGAAAACTTTTTGATCGCTCGTTGCAACATGATCGTTGTAAAGAGAATTCCATGTAGCTTCTGAATATCTAATTATACTGTGTACTTCCTCTTTTTCTTCCTCTCCGTCTTCCTCTTTCTCTTCCCCTTCCTCTTTCTCATCCTTGTCCTCTTTCTCTTCAACTTCCTCTATCTCTTTTCGTATTTCATTCGCTTCTCTTGCTTTTTTTTTTGATGGTAGTCCTAAGGCCTGTTGTTTCCGGCATAATGTGATGTTGCCTGGCAGTCTCTTCATATTTTAACTGGTCTACCTGGTGGTATGATCTTCATCGATAGTTCATCCTTGGTGATGCGAGATAATCGATCTCGTCCCATTCTGCTAATGTGTTCATTCCATGTTCATCTAACTACATCTTCTGTTTTGTACATCTCTCTTCTTAAAGTTCTTATCTCTGTTGTCCGTAGAAGCATCTTGCCACTTGGATCAGCTGTTGTTGCAGTTCCGTACGTCAAAACGTTTTTTACACAGGTTTTGCATATCCATATCGTACTGCCGATGTTCATATTTCCATTTTGCCATATAATTCTTTTTAAGTTATCTTAGTATACTTGCCGCTTTTATAGTCTTTTTTAAGCTTCTCTTGTTAGGTTACTCTGTCCTCAGATTTCTGTTCCGAGGTAGATACAAGTGAATGCATGTACTGTGGTTGTTGCTGACTGATTTGTATCTTCTCGGCTCCTATGATACATACTACTGGGAATTTAGTTTTTGTCATTAATATTTCTATATTATATTCTTCTTCAGAAGTATAGAATTTATATAGCAACCGTTGTAGATTATCATCGTCGAAATATTAGGGCTACATAATTGGCGTCGCAGACTATTTTTATTTAATTACTTCTCATTCTATACCTGTTTTCCATTTTCGTTTTAGATATTATCGGATTCATTATAAGGTAAAAAATCCATAGCTTTTCCGATAACTTTTATTATTGTTCTGTTATTGCTGTTTGCGTCTAGAATACGTTGGTAATAATGTCTTAGGTGATCGACTGGTCAAATCGATAAAGCATATATACGCAAGTGAGTTAAACTCCAAGGATTTCTCTACAATGTGGATCGGTTATGTCCAAAACCCTGTTCTTCTTTGTTGATACTATATTTATATTAGTGACTCTAACATGTAGAAGTGCAACGGTTCGATAATAACCCGGTTGTTTATGTCTACTTTTTTCAGTATGGTTACCGTGATACTATTTGCCCAATCATGTGGGACGTCTTCTTCCTCCAATATTTTATTGTAGACAATGGTGATATTTTCCTTCAGTTTCTCGCTCAGGTACTTCAACGTTTCTTTAGGAATATCACTTTTTTCAAGTTTCTTAGTATTATCAAATATTTTTTTATTATAAACTTTTTTATCGCTTTCAGAAATTTTCTTTTGGGAGCCATGCAAATCTCCATGATCAAAGTGATTCCAATATTCTTTTGCAAAATCTCTAATCTTTGAATTCACTTTGTTCCTTACTGCAGTATATTCTGTATAGTTCTTTGGTATTATATTGCTTCTATATTTCAGAAAAGTCTTACACTTTTCTGAGACAAGTGTTTAATTTCGTCTATGAAGCATGGTTTTGTGCCTCTCCTGACGCTTATGTTGATTTTTCACGTACCGCTGCTTCCTTTCGCTGCCTCCAGTGTATTTCGTTTCATTTTTTCCGGGTGTCTCCCTACTATCTTGCTTTTCTATGGATTTTCCTTTAAAACTTTTATCTCAGTCAGTTTTTCTGATTACGACAAACCATTGAATATAAAGTGTATAATAGCTTTTTTATACGAGGTGTGTTCAATTGAAACCCATCTTCGCTTTATACGAAACTTATTCAGCAGTTTAATTACAAATAATAACCGGCACAGTTAAGGCACCTATCCCATTGTTTTCCTAACCGACGTATACCCGGCTCATGGAATTCTTGTGGCTGCTGATTGAAGAAGTCTTCCATAGCTATCAGTACTTCTGCGTCAGACCAAAAATACCGATCTTTAAACGCCTTTTTTGGCAGTTCAAAATTGTGGAAATCGCAAGGCGATAGATCCGGGCTATAGGGTGGATGCTCTAAAACCCGCCGTTTCTTGCGTTGAAGATTTGCTTTTACCACATTAGCAACAAGAGGCCTAGCATTGTCGTGCAGCAAAATGACTCCACGCGTAAGTTTTCCTGGACGTCTCCGTCTTATTGTTTGATGAAGCTTGTTCAAAGTTTAATTGTACAGATTTGCATTGACATTTACTCTAGGTTCCTTAAACTCTATCAACAAGAGTCCTTCATGGTCGAAAAAAAAAGTTAACATCACCTTGCCTGCAGAAGGATGTGCTTTAAACTTCTTCGGTGGTAGTGAACTTAAATGTTTCCACCACATCGACGATAACTTAGTGAATGGCTCGTAGTAATGGCACCAAGTTTCGTCACTAGCAACTATTTACAGAAAAGGTCATCACCATTTTGCCTATAGTCTGTAGGGTGTTGCAGAGATAAGCCCATTCGCAAGCATTTTTGTTCATTAGACAAGAGACGAGGAATCCATTGCAAACAAATTTTGCTGTAACCCAGATTACGAACAATACTATGTACAGATCCTACACTCGCACCAACAATTTCTGAAATTTC
Organism: Limonius californicus; assembly: GCA_014611495.1. Taxonomy (NCBI): domain Eukaryota; kingdom Metazoa; phylum Arthropoda; class Insecta; order Coleoptera; family Elateridae; genus Limonius; species Limonius californicus. Next base: position 629 of record JABXWE010001292.1, on the reverse strand, counting down.
TCTAATTGAAATTCGACGATTATCTCTAATAAGGCCTTCCACACATGCCATATTGTTTCCTCTTAATGCAGTACACCGTGCACCTGGTCGTGGCTCATCCATAGTCCCCTCTTTTCCATTCTTAAATTCTCGGCGCCATTCCTTCATAGTTGGGTACGCAATACATGCATTTCCATACACTACTTGTATTCGCGTGTGAATCTCAATGGCTACACACCCTCAGCGCATAAACATTGTAGGACCGCACCCTGATCAAACTGGGACGGATTTTCAACAACAAATTTCAAAATCGAAATTTTAAAAGTCAGGATCAAATTCGAACACCAGAAATTTACTAATGTGTTGCGTACAAACACTACTAACATTAACAAACGTCATTTGAATTATTTCATTTGTTTTTAAGGCTAAGTTGATCAAAGATGGGTTTCAGTTGAACAAGCCTCGTATATTTTTTTGTAACTCTTATAATACCTGGACGTGGCACATAAAATCGAAAACGCCCTATGAAGCACAGAAAAAGGCAAATAATAGCTAACAACATAGTCATTTTAGAATCAAGGAAACTGCACTTTGTTAGTCATATATATATATATATATATATATATATATATATATATATATATATATAT